>RJWM01015764.1:0-46969 GCA_004363535.1 Dasyprocta punctata | reverse complement strand
AAACTGAAACAGTCCAAAGAGGGCAGTTTATTGCAGTCAATACATTAGAAAAAACAGTGAACTGAAATAACCTAATGCTGAACCTTAAGATACTCAAAAAATAACAATAGTCCAAGTCTAAACCCAGTTTTTAAAGGAAAATCACAAAGATGAGACCAAAAATTAATAAAATTGAGACCAAAGGAACAATACAAAGAACCAACAAAGTGATGAGCTGGTTCTTTGAAAGAATAAACAAAATAGATAGCAGTTTGCTCAGCTTACCAAAAGGAGGAGAGAAAAGACTCACCAATGCAATTAGGAATAAAATATGCAAAATCACCATATTACTGGATTCTGCTGTTCTGTAAGCTCTTCTAGGTCCTTGGTGTCCTGAACAAAGAATCAGACAAGACATACAAAAAATATAGTTAAGCTTTACATTTATTAAAGATAGGAAAAGAAGCATGCTTTGCAGTGTAAGAACAGGCCACTGAGAGAGTTTACAGCAACCACAAAGTTAATGGCAGAGTTTTGTGTCGTTCTTCAAGCTGACATCATATCTAATCTGGCCTATCGAAAAGCTGCTTGATTTTGCACCAGAAGAATCAAAGATAGCACTTTCTCATTGGTCCTAGGTGTAGGCTTTAGAAACTGTATTCTGTGCATGTGTCCTGGATCTCTATAACTGACAGGTCATGCCCCCAGCTCAGCCAGATGGCCATACACCAATCTTCTATTTCAGTAACAGACGCAACCAAAATCCAAAAGATCATTACTAACTGCTATGAGAAATTGTACTCCCACCAATTGGAAATTCTTGAAGAAGTGAACAGATTCCTAGACACATGCAAAGTAGCAAAGTTGAACCAAGAAGACAGAAAAATTCTGAACACTCGAGTAACAATCAATGGAATTGAGACCGTAATGAAAAACCTCACAATTGGAAACCCCAGGACTGATGAATTTACTGCTGGTTTCTACAAGACTTTCAAGGATATAATAGCAGTCCTCTTCCAAACTCTAATGAAATTGAAAGGGAAGGAGTGCTTCCAAACTAATTTCTGGAATCCAGAAATACTTTGATCCCCAAAATAGACAAAGACCTAACTAAAAAATAAAACTAGAGCCCAATCTCCTTAATGAGCATAGATGTAAAAATCCTCAATAAGATAGAATGCAACAAGTTAGAATGCAGTGGGATAGCTTTGTGCAGTGGCAGTATCATAGCCAAAGAGGTTTATCCAAGGTGCAATTATCACCAGTAGAAGGCAGTGGAGTAAGATAGAATGCAAATATCAAAAAGATCATACATCATGACCAAGTAGATTTCATTCTAGGGACGCAAGAATGGTTCAGTATTTGCAAATCATTTAGTGTAATGCACCACAAAGAGAAGGAAGGACAAACTCACATGATCAATCAATAGATGCAGAAAAAACTTTTTACAAAATCCAACACCCATTCTTGATTAAGAACCCTAAAATAAATAGGTGTAGAAGGACCATGCCTCAAAAGGGATAAAAGCCTCTTATGACAAACTAGCAGCCAAAATCACATTAAATGGGGGGAACCTGAACGTGCTCTAAAATCAGGAACAAGAATGTCCATAGTCACCACTCCTATTTTATATACTACTCTACATATTAGCCAGTACAATCAGGCAAGAAAAAGATAAAAGGGATAAATACACGAAAGAAAGAAGTCAGTTATTATTTGCAGGTGATGTGAT
Source organism: Dasyprocta punctata (assembly GCA_004363535.1). Classification (NCBI taxonomy): domain Eukaryota; kingdom Metazoa; phylum Chordata; class Mammalia; order Rodentia; family Dasyproctidae; genus Dasyprocta; species Dasyprocta punctata. Next base: position 45,258 of record RJWM01015764.1, on the reverse strand, counting down.
CCTTTACATAGAAGACCCAAAAAATTCCGCCAAAAACTTCGCAAATTAGTAAACAAAATCAGCAATGAAGCAGGATACAAAATCACACAAAAATCAATAGCGTTACTGTATATCAATAATGAACTCACTGAGAAAAAAATTTAGGAAAACCTCAGTACCATCAAAAAAAATTTAAATACTTAGGAATTAATCTAAAAGACCTTCACAATGAAAGCTATAGGACTCTGAAAAAGATCATAGAAATTATCAAAAATGGAAAAGATATCCCTTGTTCCTAGGTAGGGAAAAAACAATATTGTCAAAGTGCGCATACTTCCAAAACTAACATACAGATCTAGTAACAGTCCGAGTCAAAATACCAACCACACTTTTCACAGATCCAGAGAAAACAATTGTAAAATGCATGTGGAACAAGAAGAGGCCCAGAATAGCAAAAACAATCCTGGACGACAAGAGGCAGGAGGCATCACTGTCCCAGACTTCAAGTTGAGAAGAATGGCAGTCATCAGGAAATCAAATCATATAAAATGCTGGTGAGGCTGTGGTTAAAATGGAACCCCGTTACACTGCTGATGGAAATATAAACTAGTGCGACCCTTATGGGACTCAGTCTGGAGATTCCTCAAAAAACTAAAAATGGAAACTACTTTTGACTCAGCCATTTCCCTTCTAGATATCTTCCTGATAGAGTTCAAGATACCATATTACAGCATGCATGTAGCATACATACATACCAATGTTTATAATGACACAATTTGTAATAAATCTTGGAAGCAGCCTGTATCTCCATCAACAAACGAATGTATAAAGAACATTTGATATCTATACAAAATAGAATACTCAGGTACAGTATATAGAAAGATAAATTTGAGTCAGTTGTAGGAAAATGAATGCAACTTGAAAACAATGTTAAGTGAAATAAATTAGATACATAAGCTTAAATACAGTATGTTTTCTCTCATATGAGAAATCCAAAGTATAAAGAAAGAGCAGAATGAAAGACAGATGTAAGAAAATAGGGAGATCTTTTGCAAATGAGAATGGGGATTGAGGCAAAGGAGAGGAAGTAGAAATCAAAAGGATTAAGATAGACATGTACCACCTACTTACAGTGAATGTAATCATTATATAATGCAACTGTGAACTTAAAAAATTAAAAAGGCCAGGCGTGGTGGCGCCTGCCTGTAATCCCAGCACTCAGAAAGCTGAGGCAGGAGGATCGCTACACATTCAAGGCCAGCCTGGGCTACATAGCAAAACTTTGTCTCGAAGAAGAAGAAGAAGAAGAAAATGGGGGAAGGAGATCAAGAGGTGGAGGGTGAAAGCAGAGAGGGTAAGAGAAGAGGAATATAAAGAATTAAGATATGTTAAGTACAAGTGCCTACTCTGTAAGATAAATGTTGCATTGTGTACTGCATACATAGACTAAATAATAGTAGTAAGGGGAGAACAACAACAGTGTGTGTTCAGGTTGGCAGATAAAGTGGCTGACATTCCAAGCCAAACTCAAATTATGGGGGCAATAAGTAAACACTGGGACTTTTGACATTTCAAACGTTAATCAGAGATTCCAAAAGAGACTGAGCCAGGGCCTTCTTTTTCCCAGCTGAAGCATGATCACCTCTCAGTCTTTAAAAGAGTTTGAGCATTATTTTTCAACCACAAAAGAACCCTAGGCTTGGAAGGAGTGAATCTGCAAACCACTTGTGAATAAGCTAGGTAAATCAGCTTTGTCCGTGCTGGAGGATGATCCGTTGCTTGAAATCACAACTGTTGGTAGCCTTGAAAGTATGTCTGAGACAAGTTTCAAATTTCCATACTTTCTGCATTAATGTCAAGGTGGAATATCCTGAGACCCGCAAAAGCAGTGCAAAGCCTGCTTCCCTCTCCAGCATCCCGTCTTTGTGAAATAGCACAACAAAAAACACAAACCCTCAAGGAAAAAAATCTAGTTGTCTTTTGTCTTTCTTTTCATTTCTATTGTGATCTTTGTCACACTGTTTTCTAATTTTATGTATTTTTTCAAGATACTTTTAGATTTTTTTCTTCCGTCTCCTTTTTATTCCTTTACCTTGAAATTTTGCTTTCTTTCTCTTCTTTTTTCTTCTTCTGCCTCTTGTTCTTCCCTTTCCATTTATTTTCTTATTTATTTAGAATCTAAGGCCTTTACACTGAGCTATAACCCTGACCCCTTTTCCTTTTAAAAATACATTTTAGTAAAATGAATTTTACTTTCATGAATGCCTATATATTTTAAGCCTATTCTGTATTACTGTTTCCCCTTGTCTTTTTTGGTTAACGTAGTTCCTTTTCAATAGTCAGTGTTACCTGTAGTTGTTTTCTCCTCTCAAACCTGTGCTGAGGATTAAACCTACACTTTGAACATGTTGAGTGGCTGCTCTGACACTGAGACAGACCCACAACCCTGGCTACATCCTCAAGAAGACAATTGCTTGTAAGATTCACATACTAGTGGAACAGATCGCCATTCCAACAAATGTACAAATCTCAAAATGTAATCACAAAGAACATGGAAGAACAAGGCAAAAAGATGCCTCCAGAAGTTTACAGTTCTTCAGTAACTGAATCCATGTGTACTGAAGTGAGTGAACTGGACAGAGAATTCCAAAAATTGTGAAAATAATCTGTGAATTCAAAGAAGATATAAATAGCTGATTGAATTAAGGAAGATAATACAGGATATGAAAGACCAGTAAAGACACAAATTCTGAAAAGAACTAAAGGAAGTGGACACCTTAGTCAGAAACTCAGTTAAAAGTCTCACCAGTGGATTAGAACAAGCAGAAGAAAGAATACCTCTTTCCTTTTGAACAATTTCTTCCTATTTTACAATATCTGTTTTACATCTTGGTCTGTCTTTGTTCTTTCAGTGTCTCACACCAGGCAAACAATGTGATATGTACACACGTGTTTCTGACTTTTCAACTCACTAATGTGAAGGCTCTGCCCCCGATGCCTAATTACCTTCAAAGGCCATGCTTCCTAATGACATTTGTGATCAAATTTCAGCAAATGAATTTTGAGGGGACACAAACTATAGAAAATATTTTGTTGTTTCCTTCTGCCGCCTTTTGGTTGCGTTTGCTCTTTTCTATTGATTGGTGAACTGAGGCCATTTACTTTGATGGTTATAACTGATATGTATTGACTTGTCTTTGTCATGTTATTTTCCAGATGCTTTCCCCTCTGTTTACTTACTTTTCCTGTGTGGTGGTTTCTTTCTGTTCTTGAAATTGTGGTCATTTTTATCTCTGTATAGAGTATCTTTCAGTATTCTTTGTAGGGTTGGTTTGGTGGTCATAAATTTCTTCAATTGTTCCTTGTCATGGAAGTATCTTATTTCTCCCATTAATTTTGAAAGACAGTTTTGCAGGGTACATCAATCTGAGTTGAAAGTCGTTTTCTTTCAGGACTTCAAATACTTCACTTCAAGCTGTTCTTGATTTGAAGGTTTGTGTTGTTGAGAAGTCTGCCATGATTCCAGTGGGCTTTCCTTTATTTGTGATCTGTTTCTTTTCCCTAACAGCTTTTGATATTTTGTTCTTGGGCTGTATTTGTGGAATCTTGATTATTATATGTCTTGGTGTAGTTTTGTTTTGATTATGGCTGTTTGGAGTTCTATATGCTTCATTTATTTGTGTGTCAAATTCTTTATCAATACATGGAAATTTTCTGCCATTATTTCTGTGAAATTTTTTATAGCATTCATACTGTCTCCAGCTGTCTTTTTTTTTTTTGGTACTGGGAATCGAGCTCACAATCTCGCGCTTGCCAAGCAGTCACTTATGCCACTGAGCCAAATCCCCAGCATCTCCAACTGTCTTAAGGTGAAAGAGCACTGGTTCCAAGCCCTTCAGATAGAAATATTCACTGCTGAAAATTTTCATTTAAGAACTGCCATAGCTGCATTGCACAGATTTTGGTGTCTTGTATTTTTGTTGTTATTGTTTAGTTCAAAATACTTTCTAGTTTCTGTTACCTCTTGACCCAGTTACTTAGTTATGTGCTGCTTTGTTTCCATGAGTTACTTAGGTAGATGATTATTTTCCAGACATATTTTTGTTATTGATTTCTTGATTGTTTTGTCATCAGGGGTGTGTTCTGCATGGATTAAATCATTTTGACCTAATCCTTTTCACTAATACAATCTTAGAATATGTTCTGTTTTGTTAAGAATAGTGATGTTCAGGTATCTTCTATTCTGATTTGTTGCCTAATTGTCCTGTAACTTATTAAATAAGGGGTATTGGGGTCAGGGGTATAGCTCAGCGGCATAGCACCTACTCAGTAAGTGCAAAGTCATGAGTTCGATACCCGGTGCCAAATAAATAAGGAAGGAAGGAAGGGGTAGTGAAATCTCAGATTGTACATCTGAATTAGTGTATTGCTTTTTGCTGTTCTATCAGTTTTGCCCTTGAGTGTTTTTGAAGCTGTTACTGGGCACATAAAACGTTTGGGACTGTATATCTTTTTGATTAATTGAACTCTGTATCATTATGAAATGACCTCATTTATTGTAGATAATAGAATTTTACTGTAAGAGGTCTACTTGGTGTTAATACTGCCATTTCTGCTCAGCCTTCTTTTGTCAAGTATTAGTGTGGTATTTTTTGTCTTTTTAACCAATTTATATCTTTAAAGTATATTTCTCGGTAAGCATCGTACTTTTTATCCATATTGGCTTCTTCCCTTTTAATTGAATTTTCTAGACCATTTTCATTTAACATCAAGTGCCAAATCTGCATATATATTTTTTGACTCCCCAAAACCTTAATTAACTACTAATGCCTGCTGTTAAACAGTAATTTTACCAGTAATGTAAACAGTTGATTAACACAAGTTTTTACATGTTAAAAAGTATTACATATGGTGAAAAGTGCATGAGAATTGTAAGAAATCACTTTTTCCTGTTTTACTGGCGAGATAAAGTACTCCCATGGAGAGCCTACCACTCCGGCCTTGTAAGTGATGCTCTGACATGGGGGCTCACCACGGTGGCAGCAGGAGGTATCTCTGAAGTAATAGGTAATGCAGTCCTACATCTGTGTGTGTGTTTGTATTTCTCTTGACTTCAAATTACAGTTTATATGCATGAATGTTGGTAGATTTTGACTTTTTATAATGGATCTATGTATATTTTATGGTTGTACAAGATAGACTATTCTCTACATATATTGCATGCATTTGTCACATACTCTTTCCTTAACTTTTTCAGTATTTCCAGGCTATGTGGTTCAACTGCAAGGTTTTTCAGATTATCTGATATCTCCCAATAAAAATTTGACCTATATATTTCAAATCTGTGTTGTTCAAGAAGGGCTGGGAATTTGGCTCAGTGACTTAAGCGCCTGTCTGACAGGCGCGAGGCTGTGAGTTCAATCCCTGGTGCTGCAAAAAAAAAAAAAAAAAAAAAAGACTCTGTGTTGTTCAAGGGTCAGCTATAGGGTTGTCTGTCATGCCATTAGTCAGTTTCCATCTCTATAATACAATTCGGTTTCTTTAAAATACCTTCCATTACTCTTCTTCTGTTTTTATTTTTCAGTACAGTTGAGTTTCTTATAAACAGCTTCATCCTTCCCAGTCTTGATTTTATGATTTGTTAGGGGTATCAGAACAATGTTTAGTCTATGGTTAATTCCCCAGTGCTGATGCAGGATCTTTCTGATTATCCACTGTCCTGTGAATTGTGAGTTTTTCCAGCCTGTGTAAGCACCAAGCAGTTTTCTCTAATCTTTTCAGATGCTTTTTCCTCTGGATCTGGTGTAATTGCTTGGCATACCTACGTGGTTACTCTGCCCATTACTAAAGGAGAGAGGACTGTACAGACCTCCAGGGTTCTTTCCGTACTGTCCTCTCCTGTCTGTTGCTGTCTCCTGTCCTCTCTCTGCCTTGATTTCATCACACTCAGCCTCGTCACCTCAGCTCAGGGATTGTGATGGACTCCAGTTCGTCTCCTTGTGTTGGGGCAGGGAACTGGAACACTGAAAATGCTTACTTCATTTGTCTCCTCCTTATCAGAGATCATTGTCTTCATTGCCTAAAGTCCATTGTCTTGAAAATTTGTTTGATGTATTTTTTGTCTACTTTATTTTGGTTGTTTCAGTAGGAATATAAATTAGGTGGAATTTACAATTTCATCTGGGCTAGAAGCAGATTACCAGAGTCTCAGCACGCACTGTAGCTTGATGACAAGGTTCTTACATCTTAAACAATCGTTTAACTTGTCTTTCTTCTCCACTAGATTTTAAGCTAACCAAGAGTAGAAGTCTCCTCTATTTACCTGCAGAGCTCAATAAAGTGTGCTCAGTGATGGGCTCAGTGTATGAATGATTGAATTGAAAATGTAGACTTTACACATAAAAAATACTCATGTATTTCTGTCTTGTTTTCTCCCTGATACAGATTCTATCAGTGTATTAAAAATCTGGGATGCAATACGTTCATATAAAACAGTAATAGAACTTAAAAAAGATCATGATGAACTGCTTACAGGAAAAATTAAAAAACTGGAAAATAAGTTGAGGGGACTACAGAAGGAGCTAACAGAAACGAAAGAAGTGAAATCACAGTTAGAACATGAGAAAATACAACGAGAAAGAGAACTTGGCAATTTACGGTTTGGTATTCCTGTTCTAAAGAAATGTTTAAACTGCATACTATTGATATGAATGGGAAATTTTGTAGTTGGTGATTTATTGTCTGTCATTTTGCAAGGAAGAAAACTTCTAAGTCTATAGAGTGTGGGTTCTTGGAAATGATAGATTGATAACTGTGAAAATATCTAATAATTAAATGCATGCTCTTCTAAGTAATAATATTAGTGGCTATATACAAATCTCCCTATGTAGCAAATGGAATTTTGGGGTTTTGTTTTTATATTATAAATAATGCTGCAAAGAATATTGCATATGTACATCATTTTTTATATCCATACCTTGAATACATTCTTAATATAGGATTATTTTACTAAAATATAAGAACTTTCTTAAAATGTCTTTGATCAGTATTTCTAAAATTTTCTCAAGAAAGTTTATTAATTTATAGCTTCTCCGACAATAGAAATGGCCACTGTCTTAGTTACTTTTCTTGTTGCTGAGACAAAATAACCAATACCCAAAACTGGCTCACAGTTTGTAGAGGTTTCAGTCTAATTGGCTGGCTCCGAGGCAGGGTGGCCTGACAGAGGGGCATCACAGAGGAGAAACAGTCCATGGCAAAGCAGGCCTGGCACAAAGCAGCAAAGCAGTGAAGTAGCAAGCAGCAAGAGACAGGTGACTACCTTAGCCCTCTTTCTGTCCCTTATATTTTACCCACGCCCTACCCGCCATTTGTGCAGGGAGCATTAACACCTAGAGTGGGGCACCTTTACTCCTCCCCAGAATTGTGGCAAACCAGTCAGTGAGCTAAGTTAGTAACCACACGCCATTAGTTCTACCATCACACACTCTAGATCCAGCCACTTCCCGAAAGTCCCCACTTATGACCACATGAGCTTTGAGGGGACATCTAGACAGAAGCCAGAACAGCCATTTGTCTCTACCTAGAAAAATTTTTTTAAAACTGTAATTTTCTTGCTTTCTGTACCTCTTTTTCTTCCTTCTACTTTTCCTTGCCCTCTTCCTTCTCCTCTTCTTTCCCTTCCCCTCTGTTGCTTTTTTCTCCTTTGTTCTTCTCTATCGTCGTCTTTTGTGGTGCTATAGCTTGAATCCAGGGCCTTGCACATGATAGGCAAGCGCTGTACTGCTGAACTAGACCCCCAGATAGACATGAAACTTGCATGAAGTAAAAATAAATGGAAAGTAATATCGATCAGTTTATCCAACTTCTCTCTCATAAGTAATATTAACTCATGTTTCTGTACTGAAAGATTACTGTTTTTATTGAGTTATTTAGGTCCTGTCTTATTCCAAAGAGATCTTTAAATTATTTATAAAATACATAATAGTGAACAAGTAAGTTGAAATTATGCCCCCAAAAAACATAAAAAATGTGATAATAATCATTAGACTCATTACCCTGTCTTAGATTATAGGGACATGTCACATAAAAAATCATCTGAAGGTATTGTCTTATACTATAAATCATTTTAGGGAAACCTGTAATATTTCATAAAGGTAACATTTTTATTTTTAATATGTAAACAGTGACTTTTAAAAACTTAGTTAACTATGTTTTGAGGAGTTATGACTACGTAAGAAAGGTATTTTAAACTTTCTTTGTTTTGTTTTATTTTGTTTTGTTTACAAATACTGGGTATTAAACCCAGGGAATACTGAGCTGCATCCTCAGCCTCCTTTTATTCTTTTAGCTTTTGAGACAGAGTCTTGCTAAGTTGCCTGTGCTGGCCTTCTGCGTGTGATCCTCCTGCCTCAGCCTCCCGAGGACCTGAGGTTATCGGCATGCTCCGTCACACCCAGCTAACCAGTTTTCAGTTTGTAACTTCACTAATTTCAGAATTCCTTTTCTGTAATTTTACCAGAGTTATTAAAAATTATAATAGTAACAGCAACTCGACTATCAGAATGTTCTTTCATTACTACCCTTCAAGTATATGTCCTTTGAAATAGATTAAAGTGAGAGATTTAAAATATGAGAACTAGAAAGGAAAAATAGTTGAAAACATAGAAATTTTATTAGGATAATAAATCATCGTATGCAGAGCCAGATCATAAAATGAACTGTTCATTTTACAACCAAATACATTCTAAATAAGCATGTTTAACTGCAGATTTGCCTTAAAACAAGAAGAGGAGAAGAGAAAAAATGTTGATCAGTTTTATGAAAAACTTAAAGAACAGTTAAGAAAAAAAGAAGAACAATATTATCAAGAAGTTGAAGCAAAACAACAACTTGAAATTTCTCTTAGAACACTAGATATGGAATTGAAGACTGTAAGAAATAAATTGAATCAGGTAAATTACTCTGATAAAAGTTTCGTATTTCTGTTTTATCAGTATAGTGTTTCTTTGGTTTAATATATAGTCATGTATTGCTCAATATTGAGGATAAGATCCAAGATGTGTGTTGTTTGGCAATTTCATTATTATGCAAACATAAGCAGGTGGCCATGCACACTTAAACCATCTCCCACATCTCTGGACAATATCATCTGAAAGGCCATAGTTGAGTATGTAGTCCATTGTTGAACAAAACACTGTTACACACCACGTGACTATATCATTTAGGCTGAAAATTGAAGGGGCACAGAGCTTCTGGGTGCGGGGAGGAGGGAGCTGACTGGTGCAGCCCATCCACCCACTCAGGTTTCTCGCAAGAGCGGCACCTACCGCAAGGACACTGACTTGCTTTTCTGAGAACTGTGATGACCACAGAAGCCAACGGTGTTCCTGTCAAGACCTCACCCCAAAAAGCACCTGATGTTCCTGGCTGTTCTGGCCCGCGCACCCACTCCCCCTGCTGTGGTTGCTCATATACTTGAGGCCCTGATATCTTCCCCTCAGGATCACTGTCTGTCCACAAGGTGACCCTTCCCCTCGTGCCTAATAAACTGCCTCTTCGTGGCACAGTGACTCTGTCACCCTTGTGTGGGTTGCAGTCGCACTTACTTTTCAAAAACAAAATGTCTCACCCTAAAAAGAAACAAAATATTTATAGCTAAAAGTATTTATTACAAATCTTGACATCTAATATAGCTCAGTATGTTTTCTGAATAAAGGAATGAAAGTTGAGTTTAATCATGAACATAAATGTCAATTTAGGTATTTTATGTTAAAGCTAACTTTGAAACTAGTGAAATGTTTCTTAATGAAATTTTATTTTATAATACTATCTGTGCCTGTATTTAATAAATATTTTTCCTGTTAAACAAATTTTAGCTGTCATTTGTACAATTTAAAATTTGAAGCCACGTGTGGTGGCACTTGCTTGTAATACCAGCACCACTGGAGGCTGAGGCAGGAGGATCATTGTGAGTTCAAGGCCAGCCTTCCACTACATCATGAGACCCTGTCTCAAAAAAAAAAAAAGAAAGAAAGAAAACAAAGAAAAGGGGGACAAAAAGAAAATTTGTGTTACATGAGATACAGGTCTTTGTGCTTTTAATAGTTGTTTTTTTTTTTCCTTAAAGATTTTGTTCTTAAACTTTCAGGTTGCTTTCCCCCGAAGGTATGAGTTATAAAACATAATGAAATGTATTTCCAGGTTTTAGAGGAACGAAATGACACCCAGAGGCAGCTTTCTCGAGAACAGAATGCCAGAATATTACAAGATAGGATTCTGGAAAATCACCTTTGTGAACAAAAGGAGACAGAAATGATGCAAGAGAAAATGAATCCTGAGGTACTTTCTTTAGCCATTTCCAAATGTGTGTGTTTGTGCATATTTTAAAAGTCAACTACAGGCATATATGAACAGCATGGAAGATTTTTAAACCACCTGTATGTGTACTAAATACATTGTACATATTTTGGGAATGGTGCCATTTTGGACTTGGGGAATAAAGTAGTGTTCTTCATTCGCTTCTGCTGGTCTGCAGCAGTCAAATGATAAAATTAACAATGGCTCGCCCCAAGGAAAGGTTTTTGGTGTTTCCTATAGACACTAATAGTTTTTCCATGATCTTAAAATCCTTGCCACTAACAGTAAATATTCTAGTTTTAGGCAGTGACTTCACCCCATTGGTGCGTTGATGTGGAGGTTTGTTTATTGCTACCACTATTAGGTGAGAAGGAAAAGTGTAACCAGCAGAGATGATATTTTAGATAGCAATTCCTACTTTTGAGCTAAGAGACAGTGTGCCTCAAGTAAAGATCTGGTATTTTATATCCATTAAAATAACTCAGTGTCTTTTCCTGTTTCACGTTTCCTGGTGTTTCAGACACTGAAAAGGAAACAAAAAGTTACTGCAGCAGCACCTTACCTCAGGATTGCCTAAGAGGAGTGCTACAAATTTCATCTCATTTACCATAAACATTTTGAAGTATAAACCTTTTTATATTTATAGTACAGAAAAAAAGTGATTTGATGAAAGAGCACTAGGTGTAGAGCTGAAGACATGGGGGAATCCTTGGTTTGCTTATATTTTAACCTCTTCCTTTTAGAAGTTGATAGCTAAGTGAGTTCTTGATGTATGTGGAAGTACTTAGTGCAGTACTTAGACTTAGCATTTACTGATAACTAATTCCTATAACTGACTACAAAAATGTTAGAAAAGCAGACTATGTAATATTTTCAAGAAAGAGGAACTAAAAGAACTTTAGAAAGTTTCACCTATTACAATATGTGTAGAGAGCTTAGGCCCTTAATATGGACTGGGCATATACATTAGATATCAGAGTATAAACATGATTTTTAATATGATCCCTTTTTTAAATTTTTTACTTTGTCTTTTGTCGGTTATACTTCAGGAAAAAGATTTCCCAATTCTGAGATTCCTAAGAATTACCATTTGTTTTTTACAATTATGGATTTTTACCTTCATGTAAATTTTTTTAAACTTTTGGGAACTTACGCTTCTGTAAGCTTTGATGTTTCAATCTAATTTTATACAATTGGATACCTGTCGTGGGACTTTCATTGTATAAATGTACAGGTTATTTATTTTCAAACGAAATCCCAATATGTCATTTTGAGTGCTAGCTAAATGTCTCCTTTGTTTTACCTAGGTTTCTGTTAGTCATGAAGATCTGTTGAATAAAAATCACAGGTTACAGGATGAAATTGCCATGATAAGACTAGAAATAGATGCAGTAAAAAATCAGAACCAGGAAAAAGAAAAGAAATATCTGGAAGATATTGAAATTGCAAATGAAAAGAATGATGCCCTCCAAAGGACAGTAAAACTGAATGAGGAAACATTTGCAAAAACAGTATGCCAGTATGATGGGCAGGTTCATATTCTGACAGTAGAAAATACAATGCTAAATTCTAAACTGGAGAATGAGAAACAAAACAAGGAAAGACTGGAAACAGAAATTGAATCATACCGTTCCAGACTGGCTTCTGCTCTCCATGATTATGATGAAAGTCAGGCATCAAAAAGAGATCTAGAACTTGCTTTCCAGAGGGAAAGAGATGAGTGGTTTCGTTTACAGGACAAGATGAATTCTGATATAGCTAACCTAAAAGATAACAATGACATTCTTTCTCACCAGCTTTCTAAAGCTGAAAGAAAATTCAATAGCCTAGAAATTGAACTCCATCATACAAGAGATGCTCTTAGAGAAAAGACTTCAGTTTTAGAACAGGTACAAAGAGACCTAAACCAAACACAATGTGAAATGAAAGAATTTAAACACATGTATCAGGATGAACAAGGAAAAGTGAATAAATACATGGGAAAGCAGGAATCTATGATGGAGAGATTATCTCAGCTACAGAGTGAAAATACATTGCTTCGACAGCAGTTGGATGACGCTCACAACAAAGTTGACTGTAAAGAAAAAACAGTAATTAATATCCAAGATCAGTTTCGTGATATTGTGAAAACACTTCAAGGTGAGAGTGAAAAGCAAAGTCTCATGCTGGAAGACAGAAATAAAGAGTTAATCCATGAACATAATCGTTTAAAAGAACGACTATATCAGTATGAAAAGGAGAAAGGAGAGAGAGAAGTAAGTATCAAGAAAGGTAAATATTTTTCAGACTGCCTGAAAAATACTCAAAAGTGAAATTTCACTATAGATAAATGTTTAATCTAGCTGAATATAAAAGTAAATCATTTACAAATGTACTTCCTGTGTTAGACCAAAACACACCTTGTTTGCAGCAAGTGTAACTTAGATCTGATTCCCACCGAAGTGTTCCTGGAGGTGACAAGCGTCCCTGTTACCCTCTCCCAAGCGGCACACATTTGTGCATGCTCTGATTAGTCATCGTGTACCTCAGAAACATGGAAAATTTAAAATTATCATGTCTTGATGAAACATTTCTACAACTTTCAGAGTTACAGAGAACTAAATTTGAAATCCAAAAGGGAAAAGTTAGATCTGAATCTTTCATGGATTTTTGTTGTTGTTTTTGGTGCTGGGAATTGAACCTTGTGCATGTTGCACACATGCTCTACCCCTGACTTGCATCCTAGCCCAGAGGTAATTTTAATCTTTGTGTTGCTGCATTTTAAGACCATGAGAAAGGTGAACGGAAATGTTCCTACCTAAGATGAGCATTTTAAATTAAGATTCAGTTAAATGGGTTACTTTGACAGTTCATTCCAGGTTTCCCAGATGAATTGAAGTGTAAGTGCCATATTTTATGATAGTTTTCCTTCCATAGCTTCTTATATGAAGCTGTGTGTATTTATTTGTATGAGTTTTTGTTTGTTTGTTTGTTTGGTACCAGGGATTGAACTCACAACCTCACACCTGCCAGGCAGGTGCTTATGCCACTAAGCTAAATCCCTGGCCCTATTTTTTGAGACAGGGTCTCACTATGCAGTTTAGTCTGGCCTTGAACTCACTTTGTAGCCCAGGCTGATCTCAAACTCACAATGATCCTCCTGCCTCAGCCTCCCAAGTGCTAGGATTAAAGGCTTATAATTTTAATTTTATTCATGTTAGTGTGACTTAAATCTGAAAATATTTGTCTCAAATTATGTATCCTTATGACCTCTCAAATTTTTTTTCAACTCTTTAAAAGGCATAAACTTTTCATTAAATCATAAATTGGGAAAAATTTGGCAGTTTACAGCAAAAGAACGTAGTTAATGTAATCTTCTCACTGGTATTTACCATTTATTGAACATTTTTCCAAATAACTTTCTTGTTTTCATCTCAAGACTGTTACTATTGTGCAAAGGGTATAACTTTATCCAATACAAAGGCAATTGTAGCAGTCTGCAGTTTATCACTCTGCCCTTGGAACTCTGTTTTCAGTGTAAGGAATGGCAGCAGGATCCATGTATGGCAGGGATGGAGTGTGTAGGGGAGAGAGTTGTATCAGCTGAGGTCAGGGAAGGGGGTGAAGGCCACATTACATAGGAACATACTTTTATTATGAGATAGGAATCTACTGGAAGGACTTGAGCAGAGGGTTGAATATAATATATGAGCAACTCTGAAGTTAATTTGAGCCTCTAACAAATAATGCCCGTTTCTTTTTGAGACTTAAGTAGGCTGTCAAACATTGCAAATTCGTCAGAGGCGGAGTGAGTAGAGGGTTGACTCGTGTCCAAGGAACATAATAGTGATTGGGCAGGACAGCACTGCTTTCTGTGTCCCTGACTGAACTCAGTAATAAACAGGTGGAAAGATACGTGAAGGTGATTTGGAAAAATGAACTGACATATTGGTGACATTTTGTCAGAATATAAGTGCGTTAAATGTTAACATAATGTGATAATAAGTTGGTTTATAAAATCAGTAACAGAAATATCTTATCAGGTGGTTGTGAGACAACTTCAACAAGAACTGGCTGATACCTTAAAAAAACAATCTATGTCAGAGGCTTCCCTGGAAGTTTCATCACGTTACCGCATTAATTTAGAAAATGAGGCGCAAGATTTAAAGAAGAAATTAGATCAAGTCAGAAGTCAAGTATGTATGAAATTTAACATGTCAACAGTCAATCTACAGCTGCTTAAATAAGATAAAATGCTTTAGAATACTGATTTCAATGGATAGCTTTTTTATTTGCATTATATTATAATTTTATTATCTTTATACTGTAAGTTACTGTGACTTTCTTTCTGCCATTTTTCTTATAATTTCCTACATCTTTCTTTAAAATACTTGCTGTTAGGAAAGTTGAGAATTACAGAGAAGTTGAGAGACTTGTTCATGTCAAGCAGTATTTTTATTAATATGTCTATTGTCATGGCGATATAGGCAGATTCAATCAGAGGATAATGTTTAACAAAATATTGCAGAAATTATCTTCTTACTTTCACTTTTGTGTATAAGCATTTTTGTATATTTATATCATGGATTTCAAGGTCAGTTATACAGAAAGTGTTTTTTCAAAAATGAAAATGTTTTAGGATACAGATATTCCTCATTTAACAACCTACCTGTTTAACAGTTGTTCAGACTTAGGACTGAGATGTGCTGTTCAGACTTATGCCCCACCCCTTGGACTTGTGACCCTTTTTTGTTTTGGTACCATTTTCTACATCTTGTCTAGAGAGCCTCAGTCTTTTTTCGTACAGTACACCTTGTTTATAGAGTACTGTGATTTTTGCTGATTGTACTATGTAATACAATACTGTAGTTTTATGTTCTGTCATGCATTACAGTACTGCATGTAAGAGTTATGCAAATAAAAGCAAAGTCATCAAGTTGGAAATTCCTTTGATCAGTTCTTTGCTCTGAATATTGTAATGTACATATTATATATAATTCTTCATTTAACAACACTCCTTACAGGAGTATAACTCAGTTGTTAAATGATGAGTGTATAATTTAAGAACTGTTTGAAAAGTTATACTTTTTCTTTCATTTTAGACGTAATAAAAGTAAGAAAGTATTCAGATTATGTGTTTATATCTAAAAAAAGAATTAAGGCCAGGTGTGGTGGCACACACCTGTAATCCCAGCACTCAGGAGGCTGAATCAGGACAATTGCAGTGAATTTGAGGCCAGCCTGCACTAGACAGCACAACCTTGTCTCCAAAAAATTAATTATATAATAATCAGTAATTTCTTTAAAACATTGAAATAATTAGGTTTCTATTATAAAGATATGTTAAGAAATATAAAATTGAAAGCACTTGGAATTTTTTATCAAATGTTCGTATTTTTGTCACCGTGAAAAAGCAGTGGAGATTTGTCTTCATTATGTAGCTCTGCGCAGGATTTACAGACCATGCATTTGAACAGCTGGAAAGCTCTGTGCAGCACCATCCCACACCCTTTGCTCATCGGAGTTCTTGCTGAAGCAGCCCAGCAGTTCCTGGAAATGAACTCATTTGAGAACCTTTATTTAGCAACAGGGTCCAACAGTTTCAGCTCACTGGCTTTAGCCACCTCTCATGGATTTACATAATACTTAATCCAGGAAGTGTGACCATTGGCAACAAGTAGTCCTGAGAGAAAATAAGCTGTAAATTGTTACAAATGAAGTGCCATTGGCTACTGGAACTAATGGATGAGTTGTGGAGTAAGGGGTGTGTTTTAAGCCTCACGCCCTGCATTTGTTGCCACCTGTATTGTGAGGAGCAATCAGTTCAGCATGTACAGAATACCCCTCCCATTGCCCGCCACCTGCCTAAAATGTTACATTTTGTTTTCTCTCCCCTGAGGTCAGCTGGGGAGGCCCCGGGGAGCAGGAGAGTAGCTCCTTCCTTCCTTCCTCCAAACCCCCCTGGTACCTTTCTTGCCACAGCCTCACACAGAGCCCTGGGCCATTCTGAAAACTCCAGTATTTCCTCTTCACCTTAAAGAAATTTCTGGCATTGGTGACTGAACCCAGAGCCTTGCACTGAGCTACATCCCTGAGCCATTTTCATGCTTTATTCTGAGACAGGGCCTCACTAAATTGCCATGCCTGGTCTCAAGTTTGCTATCCTCATACCTCAGCCTGCCTGAGTGCTGGAATTATAGACATGTGTCACTACACCTGGCCTAATTTATTTCTTTTTGGTTTTTTTGAGATAGTCTTACTGTACGGGCTGTCCTTGAATTTACTATGTCACTCCAAGGTAGCCTCATATAATAGCAATCCTCCTGCCTCAGCGTCCTGAGTGCTAGGATCACAGGACATCAAGCCCAGCTCCTGTTTTAAATTTTGAGACAATGTCACTAAATTATCAAGGCTGGACTGGACTTAGGCAATCTTCTGCCTCAGCTTCCCTACAATATCAAATTTTATCAAAGCATAAAATACAATAATACCTAATAGCAAAGATTTTATATAACTGAATGTGTCATAGTCTTCTAAGTTCTTTATGTATACTCCCTCATTTAATTTTCCCGGCAGTCTAGTGAGCTGTAGATACTGTTATTATCTTGAATTTACAGATGGAGAAAACAAGACAAGGAAAGTTCATCTTCTTATGACCCCACCGCTGGTAACTGGCGGAGCTGGGACTCAGGCCCAGGCATTCTGGCTTCTATCTAGATAACGTTTCTCAAACAGTTCTGGGAGACCTCTAGATGTTTCTGAAGTGTCATGGCCATTTTATTATCATCGGCATAGCTCTTGTCATGTATAAGAATTTTTCAAATCATAGTTGATGAATGGTACTTGGAATGCATAAAGTATAGTATAATGCTTGAAATATAAAAATACAACTAAAAGGGCAGCATGAGCAAAGGAATTTCCTCTTTTTCCCCATTTTACCAAGTTTTTTGTTTTTTGTTTTTTTCCTGCAACATAGGGGCCCTCCTATGTTGCCCAGGCTGCTCTGGAGCCTCAGCCTCTCAAGTAGCCAGGACTCCAGGTCCATAGCACTGTGCCCGCCTTCCAGTTTTGTCAGTTTGAGTACCTGATAACATGGCTAAAATCAGGAATAGTGTGTTTCAGAGCTAGAGCAGGGGGCAATAAACTTTTCTGTAAAGGGACAGATAGTGTTATTTTGGGCTTTGTGGGCCATAAGATCCCTGCTTCAAAAATTCAGTTAACTCTGTGGCCGCAGCACAGAGGTAGCTGTAAGCAGTGTGGAGGCGCGGAGCGTCGCGGCCGTGTCCGGTGCAGCTGTAACACAACTCTGCTATGGGCAGGTGATTAGTAAAATTTTCTTTTTCATTTTAGTTGGAAGAAGAACAATATCGACACACGGAAGCTGTGCAGTGTGCTGAGAAGATGCAAGAACACTTACAAAAGTATGATTTAAAAAAGTATACAAATAACTTGAGTATTTATGAAGTAAATGAATATATAAGAAATATATGTTTTACAATTAGTAAGTCCTGTCAAGCCAGGGGAAAATCCTAGCTTTGATAGTTACTTGAAATGTGAAATTCAGGGCTGTAGATGCAGTGCAGTGGTAGGAGCGTGTGCTTTAGATGTGAGGCCCTGTGTTCAGTCCCCAACCCTGCACGTGAAAAGCTGTCAACAAGCACAGCTAGAAAAATGATAATTACCAAATCATCTGCTTTTTCTAATTTTTAAAATTGCATGTAGTCTTTCAAATGTTCAAACAGTATGTGATTTTTTTAAATAGATCTGTGAAAATAATTGTTTTGAAATAAATATTTTAGGCTTGAACTTGAGAATTCCAGGTTAAAAGTCAAAATAAAAAAGCAAGAAGGGAAAATTGAACATCTTCAGAAAAACCTGTTAAGTGCAAATTTGGTAAGTCAGTCTCTTTTTAATTTCTATCATTACCAGTAGTCCTTAATTCTCTAGTTGTATATAGGAATATTTTAGGCAATATGAAAAGTCTCATTGATGAAAATACTTGTCATAATCATATTGATACTACTTGTTACTAGTAGTGAAGTCCTCTTAACTTTATAGAAGGTAAAGATGTCATGCAATTAATTACTTTGGCAGTGATATTTTAATAAAAAACATTGTGATAGTCTAACATCCATATTTTATATGTGCCACATTTTGTTTATCCATTCTCCATGGATGGACTTTAGAGTTATTTCCACACTTCTTTGGAAATAATGCTGCTCTGGACATTGATATATAACTGTATGTTCTGAGTCCTGGCTAATATTTTATAATAACTTTTAAAATTCCAGAAAATTAAGTAGTGTGACCTGGAATTTTGAATTTCTCTAGCAGTCAAAGCCTTTCCATGAGATTTTATAATGTATACTCTCATCAAGAATGTTATTCATGCTTTCCTGTGTGGAAATTAGGGTCACAGGATGCATTGTGTGCGTGGAATTGGAACTGTGAGGCAGCTCCTTCCACTGACTGATTTAAGTCACAGCAGTTTAATCCATCCAGCTCCATTACACAGATGCGTGTTGCTGTGGCTGGGGCTTTTTCAATGGCGGCTGGATCTGGGCTGTGCAAAAATGCTGGGATTCAGGGTACATGATTACTAGATTGGTCCACTGATTGGTTTGACCTAGTTTTGGGATCAAGAATGCAATGCTAGGATTAAGGGTGTGAGTACTACCTGCCCTAAAGTGGTGAGTAGCCTGGGTAAGATGTAGGGACAGAGAGAGCCTTGTGGCTTAGCACTTTTGGCTGCTGCTGCGGCTTGTCTTCTGCTCTGCGATGCCACCCTGCCATGGAGCCAACCATCTATGAATTGAAACCTCTACAGACTGTGAGCTAAATAAACCTTTCCTCTCTTTACTTGTGGATATTGGGTGCTTTGTCTCAACAACAAGAAAGCACATGTTACTGGGATCTACAGCATTCTGACTAGTGTTTTTCTGAAGAAACATGAAGAGCTAATTTTTTCTAGATTTCACATAAATTAGTCCTATTTTATTACCATACTTTTCATACACATAACATGATAATATGTTGATAAGGAGTCTTTTGCGAATTAAAATGCCATTGGACATCCTCTTACAGTAAGTGTCACGCATAAATGTATTGAGGTTGGAAAGTTGGTAATAGTACAGCATAGAACTGGAAATTATTTGAAAGAAAACAGTAAGAGAAGTAACATTATAAAAGTAGCATTTCCCAATAGGAAAGTAGCATTATCAAAGCAAAACAAGATAAATTATGCTGGTCAGCATTCTCAGGGTGAGTGCCCCCAACCCAGGATTAGAAGATGACTAAATTCAAAGTAACGCCTGTGTGACTCAGTATGAAATATGTAGGACTCGCTTCAGAAGTAATCCATACCAAATAATGGCTGATGAAGTTTTTTTCATTGAGAAGTAAACTAAAAGGAAGAAGTAAAAGTGTAAATGACCCCTGTCAGGGCTGGACATGGGGGGACCTCTGAGAATCTGAAAAGAAATGGGGATGAGACTGAAGCTGCTGCCTTGAGGAGCGCAGTGGGGCGAGGAGGTGCGGTCCCTGCAAGCAGAGGCTACGAGGAGTGGCAGGATGAGACCTCTGTAAAACTAAAAGTCCTTGGTGACCCTCACATTATTTTATTGGAATTACAGCATGAAAATCAGATTTTAATGTACACAAGTGATGAAAAACTAGATTTGTAGATGAGACCGTGTATCAGAGAATATTAGAGTCCACTGGAAGGGAAGAAGCAAGATGATAGAAAAGCCACAAGAACCATGCAAAAGTTAGATGTCTGTATATTACAAGGAAGACAGACTTTATTAATAGCAAAAAAAAGAAAAGAGAAATTCCTAGGTTGCTGGGCAAGCACAAGATCCCAAGTTCAATTCCCAGTACCAAAAAAAAAAAAAAAAAAAAGAAAAGAAAAAGAAAGAAATTCCTGAGAGAATGCTTATAGAGAATAAGTATCTTTCTCATCCAAAAGTCAAGTGAGGTTCAGAAATACGAGGAAATCAAGTAAATGTTTTCCAAAACTTGTCTTTATAAAATATGGCTTAAATAAACCCGGCATATGTTAAGCTATTAATGGAAAAGCTTCTAGGGTATCTTTTGAAACAAAAATGGAAATATAACCATTCTTTTTAAGTATTTTTAATCAATATTTGTGTGTAAAACTTCTGTTTTTAACACATTTTAGCAGTATGAATTTCAGAAAACAATAATGAAAGTACAAGTTAAATTGCGCTATATTCAAAGAAGCAGTTATTTTTGAAGTCTGTACTTACTCGCATCAGTTTTATGCATTACATTAAAACATTCATGAGTTCATGAGAGGTAGTATTTTTAAGAAAGAATGAATCTCTAGATTTTTAAAAAATAATTTTAAATTGTTTTTCAAAGTCTGAAAATGATAAGGAACAGTTAAAGAAATATGCTGAGTTAAAACAATCTCTGGAGTATACTTTGGATCAAGAAAAGAAGAAAAATGGTGAATTAAAAAAAGAGCTAACTGGGTAAGATTTTTATATGTCACATCAACCATTCGTTAAATGATTTCACTAACTTTATTAAAGCTAAATATGAATTTAATATTTGCATTCTAATTAAATTACTCTATTTTAAAATTTACTTCAGAAACCCACAGCATAATCTGTTTTTTGAATGCCCAAATACTATTTACTCTAATGATTTCAAAAACCTGACAATGCTTTGAAATAATGTCAGATACACTCATTTTCATCTACTTTGAATTTTTATTTCTAAAGATATTTTTTGCTCTCTTACCTTCTTTTGGTAATACCCTTCCATCTAGCATAAAATATTTTAGTATCTAACAGCCTATGTCATTCTCCAACAACACTAAAATTAATTTTTTTACTAAAATTAATTTCGATTTAGCTCATATTCTTTGTGCTTCTTTCTCTTTTTTTAGTTACAAAATGTATCACAGAGTTACCCTTCTTTTCCATGTGCGCTGAGGTATCCATGTTATTAAGCTTCTGTTTGCTTAGTGTGTGTGTTCATACACGTGTATAATATATACATAATGTACAGTCATCCCTTGATGTATTCAGAATATTGGTTTCAGGACTCCCTAAGGTACCAGAATCGTTGGATACTCAAGTCTTTTTTATATAATTGCATAGTGTTTACATACATATAACCTACTTAATCCTCCTATATTTTATATCATCTTTAGATTACTTGTAATACCTAATGTAATGTAAATGTTATGTAAGTCATTGCTATATCATTCAGGGAGTAATGACAAGAAAAAAAGACTCGTATGTGTTCAGTACCGATGCAGGTTTTTTCCTGAGTCGTTTCAGTCCGCTGTTGGCTGAATCCGTGGAAACAACCTACGGGATAGAAAGGGTGACTGTATGTCTCATACACACAAAATGTATGTGACTTGCAGATGCAAATGTTTCTACCACCAGATAAAGAGAATAGAATGTTTTCCTTCTCTTGAAGTCCCAAACATGGCTGTTTCTCTATTCATTTGTGGAGAACTTGAGTTTGTTATGATTCTGATCGGTATTTGTCTCTCCAACTGTCTTTTCACTGTTTTGCGCCTCTTGTGTTTTGGCAACATTGTAGTAGCAAAGACCAAAACTTCTTGAAACAGACTTTTTGTCTACCCCTTATTTCTGTTGATTTCCTTTCTCCAAAGCTTTGTCTCTTCTTTTCCTCTTTAACTCAGATTTCAAAGATGATGCTTCCTGTCTCTTTTTCTACTTTGAATGGTCTCTTTGATGTTTTGTTTTCTCTCCTTTTGTTTTCTTTTGCTTTTTGTCTGGGAATGAACCTGTCCTGGTGCCTGCTGAATACATGCCCTGCCACTGAGCCCCGCCTGCAGCCCACCTTCGGGCTTGGGTGTGCACTTTCTCTTCTCGTACACCATGGTCAACAAATACAGAAGTGTATTTTTTTTGTCTTTGAAACCATTCACATAAAAGTTTATTTTTCTTTACCTCGATTTCTGATTCTCTGGGCTTTAGCTGATATTAATAAGTTAATGTTTTATGTTAATATACCAAAGTGGATATTAATAAGAATCCTGTACATGGTTACAGTATTAGCTCTTTACCTGTCACATATATATACATCATCAACTTGTTCTGCATGTTATTTATCTAAGATTCTAATTGCATCAGAATGCTTTCAAATGTTAGGTTGAAACAAATGAAAGAGGATCATAATTTCTAATTTTATGATAGAATATAGTATCTGTTTAAAGACTTAACTTTTAAAACTTCACTCTGTACATTCTTGCAGATTTAAGAAACTTTTTAAAATGATAGAAACAAAGTCAAAGGAGCAGGAGAATGGAGAGTTTTGTTTCCATGGAGATTTAAAATCCAGTGAACTTGAAGTGAATATTCCAATTAATACCCTAATACATAAGGTAACTTTTTATTAGTTTTGGGAACAAAAATTATTTAGTTTGGGGAACTATCAATCTCTGTATTATGAGCATGAGATGAAAGTTTTTTTGTTTTGTTTTTACTTTTATAGGTTTGATACAAATGAAAAATGCACCACCTTTCTATTCAAAGGGCATACTGTTGTTTTAAGGTCTGGCTAATGATATAAAGCCAACCTATAGACCATGACATGACCCCAGGTCGTGTGTACCAAATGCATTTGGGAGGGTTGCATCTTTATGAAACACTGTTGATATAACTTGAAATTCAGTCTTTTAAAGTATGTGATTGTAGTGTATTCACTGAGTTAGCAATCATCACGACAATTTTAAAACATTCTTTCACCCAAAAAAGAAAACTCAGGCCCTTTCACCATCCCCTGTCCCTTTCCCTGCTCAGCCTTAGAGAACCACTGATGTACTTTGTGGATTTTCTACTTTTGGACATTTTGTATCAAAGTACTCAGTATGTGCTCTGGTTTCTTTTGGGACTGTCTTCTTTCACTTAGCATGTTTTCAAGACTTCTTCATGTTGTATCAGTACTTAATTTCCTCTTCTAAGTAACACCGTCTTACATGGATTTTTAATCCATTCATCCTTCACTTGACCTCACTTGAGGTGACCCAAAGGTAGGGATTGGATTCATCAAAAAGATGTCCATTCACATATCTGGCAGCCAAAGCAGGCTTTTCCTGGGCCTTCAGCAGGCAGTGAGTGGACCACCTATATGAGGATTCACTTGTGGCCTAACCTTCCTTGCCATATGGGGACCGGTTCCCTAGGGAGGCTCAGGTGAAAGATGTCTCAGATTTTCAGTCTCACCTGAGAAGTCACACAGCAGTTCCACCATACCCACTGCACTAGAAACCAGTTATGATGGTAAACATGTTCAGGGGAGGGAATTTTACAGGAGAAATGTCAAAAAATGTTTTTAAACTGCCACTCTTAATGATTTTATCTAACGATGATGGTACTTCCCACTCCATACCACTGACATCTCACCACATTTTTGTTGATACAGTTGTTTAGTATGATCTCTTACTTCATGGAAAGGATCAGAAGATTATAAGACAGTACCATCGAGTTCAGTCATTTTTGTTCCAAAAAGTATTTTTATACTGGGGAATATTACTGATCCTAACAGAATCATTACATTGTAGAATGTAATTCCAATTAACATTAACATAAAACATTTGTAGCTCAGGAAAAAGTCTTATAACTAAAATCCATGCATACCAAAATCATTAAAGCCTTACTTTCAAAGTCTTATTTACTGTGGTAGCCTTTTACTGGTTCAAACCTAAATAACTCAGAATAATGTCCCTAATTTTTTGATGGGGAAAGGGGAAAGAGAGGTGTACTACTAAGAGGTAACTCACAGTCATTTTAAGGGCGGAAATGAAATAATCCTAGAAAAATAAAAAGTCCAAGATCAAATGCACATTTTGTGACAAAGATAAGGAGAGTAAAGAATATATTTTGGGGACTCCTGATGGTTTTAATAGTGTTGATTTTCTGAGTAATTCAAGAGAATACCTTGTAAGACTCTAGTGTGGATTATGTTTTATTACAACTGAATTTATGTCAAATTTTTATTTGTTTTGTGTTAGACTATTCTCAGCCCACTTCCTTCATTGCCAATCTGTGTTATTTTATTCATGCAGATTGATGATCTTGCAGCAAAACTGGAAACTACATCTTCCAAATGTCTACATCTGGATAAAAATAATCAGTTTCTCCACCAGGAGTTATTATCTATGAAAAATATACAAAAGAACTGTGAAACACTAGAGGAGCATCGAAAGAAATTGGAACAAGAAGTTGTGAACCTCAAAAGTCACTTAGAAAAAAATGTAGTAGAGCACGGCCAGCTAGAACAGTATAAGCGGGAGATTGAAGAAAGAGCAAGACAAGATTTACTGGAAAAATTAAAACAAGTCAATTTATTTTTACAGGTTAATTTATTTATCTTTATTGTGCTTAAATCATCTCATTGAAAATTATATTTTGGATGTTTACATTGTTTGTATTCTGCTTCCTTTGTAACTTTTGTCTTGAAGTTCCTTTCTAGAAGGAAGATGACATCTTTTGTCTTCCATTAAATATTTCTCATTTCATTATAACTAAATTGATGTCTCACAATTATCTTTATTTGAGAATAATTTGATTTTTTAAGACTAATGAACATAAAACTGTTACCAAAAAATCTTGTGGTGTAGTAATTATACAATACTCTTTAATTGTTACCTTGTTCAGTTTTTAAATTTTTGAATTGTTTATATTCTTTGCATGATTGGATTACATGAGTAAGAAGAATGATTCAGGGCTATAGATGGAACTCAGTGGTGGAGTGCTTGCCGTGTACTAGGTTGGATCCCTAGCACCACCAAAAAAGAAACAGATTGAAAATTTTTATAATTTAGATATGGTGCAGTTAATATGGATGATAAATCCCAGCATCTTTTTCATATATGTAAAATTCCTCTCTGAATCATTGGCTCAAAACTAAAGGAAATACAAAATAACTTCAAGTTATGATTAAACAACACAGTGAATGTTTTAAGTTTTTAAAGATTTTTATCACAATAAAAAAGACACATTGCAATTAGTCCACGTAAAATACTGTCCCTCACTTGGAACATACTTGACCCATTATTCTTGCCACTTTCTCAAGCACTTCTGGAAGTGCTGCTTCGTGAGTACTCTTAGTTGTGCTGTCACAGCTGTCTTGATATCCTGAATTAATCCAAAATGTTTACATTTCATTGTCATTTTTACTCTGGGAAAGAGCCAGAAGTCACATGGTGCCAGATCTGGTGGTTAAGGTAAACAAGGACACACCATCGTGTTTTTATGAGCTTGCCTTTCCACTGGATGGCACTCAGCACTTACTGTGCTTTTAATCACGCTTTGTAATGGCACTCATGAAAGGGCTTCCAGAAGTGCTTCAGAAAATGGCGAGAATGATGGGCTAAGTGTATTCAAAGGTAGGGAAAGTGTATTTTTTACTGTAAAAAGTTTTTTATTTTAAACATTCACTGCATATTTTGATTGCCTTTTGTATTTGGGTCATAGTTGTTTTTAAAATGTATCTTTTAATTTGCTTTAGACACAGGCAGCATCTCAAGAACATTTAGAGCAGTTAAGAGAGAGTAATAATGCTTCAGTGAGAAATCAGATGGAACTCAGAATTAAAGACCTGGAAACAGAGCTCTCTAAAATGAAAACTCAAGAAGATTTCAATAGAATACAACTGGAAAAATATAAGCAACTCTATACAGAAGAATTCAAAACTAGAAAATCATTTTCCAGTAAGCTAAACAAGTAAGTGAAAACAGAATCATGGAAAATAGACTGAGCTCATTAATTTTTCTCTGAAACAGAATTTTTAGAGACAGATTCATGAAATTAGTAGGATATGAATGCTGACTAAACATTTTGGAAAATAAAGTTATTAAATGAACTTATTTTTGAAATGTTAGTCGAGGGCAGTTTATATTTCTTTCCCCCTTTTATTGAATTTTGGGGTTTTGAGACAAGGTCTTTCTTTGTAGTGCAGGTTCCCCTTGAACTTACTATGTAGCCCATGAGTTGGCCTCAAACTCGCGGCAGTCTGTCTGCCTCAGCCTCCCAAGTGCTGGGATTACAGGTGTGCACCGCCATGCCTAGCATGATTTTAGTTTTCTTATGTAGGTAATCTGATTTGGTCATTCAGATATTTTTGAAGCTTTATCATTTAAAAGTTATATTACTATAACATTACATGTTGTTATTCTTTAAAATATAATTGTTAACCTTATTTTTGGAAGATTACAACATAAACTCAAAATGTCAGATACTACTAACACTGGACACATTCTGCCACTTGGTGAAATAGCTTTCCTTGACTATGATCTTTGGCATTATCACTAGAAGCTGCCTGGAAACCAACTGTCCTGTATATTTTTTCTATTCTACATAAAGTCCTACTTGCCATGTAGGGAAAGATTAACCTAGGTTTGAGCAAAAGTACAATTCACTAGTGTGAATTAGCATAGGGGGTGGGTGGGAGACAGAAGAGGCCGGTCCACCTGCGATGCCTTGGGAAGGGCGTTCCCTGCCCAGGCGCTGCTCTGGTTCTTGTGATCACAAAGCCAGCAGCCTTCTCCCCTGCAGATGGTTGCTCTAAATTACTTTCACATTGCCAGGTCATGGGCTGATGTACAGGTGAGAAATCTATTACTTGAAAATACCTTTGAGAAGTATTTTTTTTTTAATTCCTAAACTGAGGCTGGGGATATAACTCAGTGGCATAAGCGCCTGCCTGGCAAGTGCAAAGTCATGAGTTCGATCCTTGGTACCAAAAAAAAGTTAAATCCCTAAAATGTTTAGCTAAATGCAAGCATTTCTAACTTCTTTTCAGTTTTATTTTTTAAATTGTATATATGTAAGGAGTACAACACAGTGTGTTGTATTTGTATGTCTGTTTGAATGTTATACAGATACTTACATGTATATGTACCTGTCTTCCAGTACTGGGGATTAAACCCAATCGTTCCCACCCCCAAACCCCTACCTCCACCCCTGCTGCCCTTTTTTTTTGAGACAGGGTCTTACTAAGTTGCATGGACTTGGCTCCAACTCTTGATCCTCCTGTCTCAGCTCCTCAGAGTGCTGGGGTTATCGATGTATATATTTATACAGAGGGAAATATCTACCTTAGTCATGCTAATTAACCTATCCGTTATGTCTTACAGTTACTCTTTAAATACAAGTGTTTCTAGTGGCTTTCTCAGGAATCTTGTAAGTAGAGTCTTACAGGAAGTAGCAGTGTTTCCTGTTAAGCCAGACACCATTGACAACCATTTTTCTCTCTCCTACTTTGTTAGAATACTTGTTAGTTAGGAATCCCCCTACAAACATACATACTTCTTTGGAACAATTTTAGTTGTTCTGTGATAAGCATACTCTGATGCATTTTCAGTGTCGAGGCACTGGACACTGAATGGAAGTTACATTGACTCTTAATGGCAGTGTTTTTAAATGAAGTCATTTAGGAGTCATTTAGGGCTGGGCGTGCTGGCACACACCTATAATCCCAGCACTCAGAGGCTGAGCATCACTGTGAGTTTGAGGCCAACCTGGGCTATATAGTGAGACACTGTCTCAAAAAAAAAAAAAAAAAAAAAAAGGGAAAAATGAGATACTAAGTATTTGCCTTTTGCAATCTTCACAGGGCTAATGAGAGGCTAGAAGAGGCCAATACCAAACTTCTGGTGGAGAAACAGCAAAGCAGATCTTTGCTGAGCACTGTTAGTACAAGACCTGTCCTAGAGTGTCCTTGTGTCGTAAATCCTAATCATAGTTTGCCGCTCCACAGAAGTTTTCTTCCCAGAGAAAGCTTAGTGGGTCGTCCATTAAACCCACAACCTTCGAACGCCAGCATAGAGAGCTATCTCACCAAGGTTAGTGATGGTATCATCTTTCCTTTGTTTCTGAGATTTCTGATTTAATTCTTGTTGTTAATTTGGTGAAATACTGGGCAGGGAAGTAGCTCATGGTGGAGCACTAGGCTAGCAGCATGAAGCCCTGAGTTTGATCCCAGGGGGAGGGGTTAATCTGATGAAATACTGTGTAGTTGACTTATGCATGTAAAGATCATACTCATATGTGTTACTATAAAGAAATAGAAGTTTACAATTTTTTTAAAAGTTCCTGTAGCTTTCATTTTCAAGAGCTTCTTGTTAACTTTATTCAATAAATGCAGCTGAACTAGATGTGGTATATTTTTAACTTCTTTTCAGAATTGTGATAACTGCAGCAGTTTATTGATACATGTAGACATACATAACACATTGCCTAGATTTAGCATGCTTCAAATCAAAGAAGAAGGAAACATGGTCTGTAAGGGTTATGTTGTCATCTTTCTTGTTGGGACTGCAGTGAGGTAGCATTGCGGGCGTCCAAGTGCCTCATCCAAGATGGCTCACTTAGGCACACACTTAGTGGAGGGAACCAGCACCTGACATCTGTCCCGCAGCAGCTGCTCAGTGCAGAGGCAGCAGACCTGATTTCACACCACCAGGACCCCTCTGTGAGGCCTCGGGGTGCTTCATCCCCCCTCGCCCTCTGGGAGCCACCTCTCCCTAGAGAGAGGCAGAGTCAGTCTGAGTCCGTGTGGTGCTTCTCCTGTCACTTCTGCTGGGACTCAAACTGAGATTTAAATTTAGCCCATCTTTGTATATCTCAAGTCATGATGAGAAGTGGCCAGATGTGTGCTAGGTGGTAAAAAGAAATCTGTTTTGTGTTTTTAATTTTGCTTTACATAACCCAAAACACACATAATTCATTTGTTAAATGATTTGAGTAAACCAAAATCATTTGTTTTATGATTTTCTCCTTCACATACCACTCTGTGATTTTTTAAAAATTGTGCTTTAAAATTGAGTGTATTTAATGGCTATTAACAACCCATATTAATTTATATCCTTTAAGTCATAACTTCAGAACTCAATTTATTAGGGAGCTACTCATAATGTCTCATGTTGAACACTATTGAGCTCTATGAGAGTTTTACATGTATATTTCCTCTAAGGTGATTTAAACATGTATAATCTCTCCTGAATATGAAAGAAGTAACTGTATAAAACTCCAAGCTCAGGGAGATGACTGCAAGCCCATTCCTGCCTGACTAGTTGGCTCTGTGACTTCAGTCAAGTTACGATCTCTCTGAACCTGTGGTAGATCATGTATCAAATTAGAGATTTTTTGACTTTCACTACTTTCTGAAAATATTTTTCAAATAGTAGAAGTTTTTGAAGAAGGAAATTTTTCCATGAAACTGTATTATACACAGCAGGTGCTAATGTGGGACTTGTCATCGGATCAGCTTGCAGTGTCCTCAGTGGAACCTGTGATTCAGCAGACATAGCTTGAAAGCCACAGTTGTGAAAGAATTCTAATAAGCTAAAAATCTGTGGTCCATTGTTCTGCTGTGTACAGTTTTGTCATCTTCTGTTTTTGGAAATGGAAAAGTATAAAAGAAGTTGCAGACATGCTTCCCTCATTAAGGCTGGACTTGCTTCGTCCAGCCTCTGAAGCACAAGCCCCACCAAGAAATAAACATCAACTACAGGAAAGGGATGTTGTTTTCTTAAATATGTGTATTTTACTACACAAGAGGTTAATATGCCATTTGATTTAGTAGTAAGCATAAAGTAAAAATTAACAATTTAGCAGGCTTTTTTATTTTTCTTAGCAACATTCAGTTTCTGCTAAGCTCTAGCTTTATCCCTGTCAGAGCCTGTGGTGGCGCCCATCCTGCAGAGTGAGGTAGTGATTAGTGTCAGCAGGACATTGTCCTCCCTGTTCCTCCTGTGACCTGTGCTGGGCCATTCCACTGGGAACAACAGTTCTGAACTCATATTACAAGGAATGTAAGGACACTAAGTGATTTAATGGGAAAGTGAGAAATAAAAGGGACTTTTAAAAACTTATTAAATATTTGTCAGTTTCATGTCCAACCACCCCAGCCTCGCACCAGCCACGATGGAGCTGGAGCCTTCCATTCTGAAGACCTTGAGTGAGCTTTGGCAGCCACTTTCCAGAGCAGCCCTCCCTCCTGGTGTCCTGAGTATCTTTTTTCCCCTCTAATCCTTCTTCTCTGTCTTTCTGAAAATCAGTTGCCCTCAGTTGTCATTTATGTTGTAAAGTACTCAAGTGTCAGTGAAATGCTAGAAGAGAATTTATGGAGGTGGAGGTCACTCATGCCTAGACAGCTTCTCTTTAAGGAAAAAACAATGATCATGACTTAAATTTTCTATACCACAAGTATTGCTATCTAGAGAGTTAGAATGTCTTCATTACAAGGTTGGGGATGTTGTTCAGTGATGGAGTCCATGTTCAGCGTGTGTGAGGTCCTGGATTCAAACTCAAGCACCAAAAAAAGGTGGGTGGCAGGAGGGGGAGAAGGGGAAAGAAGAAGAACAAGAAAAAGAACAGCAACAACAAGAACAAGAAGAACAGGAACAAGAAGACTTTTCTGGCTTGTATCTAAATGTCCCCCTAGAGCTTTTTAGAGGGTGTACAGTGACTAAATTAGTCCATACCAAAACCCCGAGCAGGGTATCAGTGTAACCCACCCAGCAATATGGCACATGGATGCAAAAAAAAGACAGAGAAAGTTTTGCGAGGGAGGAGCTCTAGGGTGACCAATGTTCTCTGTGGAACAGAAGTCCATGAGTGCAAAAGCTCATGGCTTTTACTGGTTTCAGTTAGAGGTGGGTGAGGGTCATGGAAGAGTGCTACGGAAGAGAAACTTTGCAGCCATTGACTGTAAAAAGAAACGGCAATTTTGTACCAGGCATAGAGGCCTCCAGTTAGCAATGCAACGGATAGTTTGCTGTATGTAAGGTTGGCACCTTTACTGCCAAGAAGGTGTAATTCTTTTTGAGTCCTGTGGCCTCAGCGGAGATGTTATCTCTTGTCTTAGCCTTCGATCTCACAGGCTCTTGCTTGAACCCCCATTCCAGCCATCAGCAAGGGGGCAGTTCTCACCCATGTGCTGCAGTGAGACGTGCTGGTGTCCCGGCTGGATTTGATTACATTCTTTTGGCAAATTAAGGGAATATCTGCTTATGTATAACCAGCTCTGTGTTTCTCGGTGAGTAGGGTTGAAGTAAAGGTCAGGGAAAGATGAAAGGAAGAGGCTTCATTTCTCGGGAGAGTGCAGCATGGCAGTCTCCCACAAGCCCACTGATTTGTTTAGCATAGTTCTAACTGTGGGTAATGTGAAAGCCCACCTAGGGTGTCACTGGCACCAACCAAGTAATCTTGCAGTCTAGATGGATGTGAAGGGAAAGATGAAGGCAAGCTCACAGCCTTCTGCTTACCACCATGAACTGTTTTTCCCCTGCAATGCCTTGGAGCCTGCCTTGGAGCCGGCTGACTCTAGGATGAAACCTCTGCAAACTCTGAGTTACAGTGAACCTTTCCTCCTTTAACTTTGGGTGTTGGGTATTTTGTCTCAGCGATGCAAAAAGTAAGACAAAGTAGTAAAGAGAAAAGGAAAAGAGTTCTTTACAAAAGTAAACAATCTTTTGAGGAAAGTATTTCATTTTTATCCAAGCTGAATTCATGTATTATAAGTTTTTGTGGATGGGGTATAAAGACACATGATGTATTATCTATAGGAAGTAAGTAAGTAGGAGAAGAGCTTTTGTAGGAAAAAATAATTGCATTGGTATTTCCTTAATTCAAGTCTTGTAAAACTGTCACTTACATTTGACATACTGTTAATGATAATAAAGATTATTTCAAGCTGGGCATAGTGGTGCATGCCTGTAATCCCAGTACTTGGATGGCTGAGGCAGGAGGATCACTGTGAGTTTGAGGCCAGCCTGGGATTCATAGTGGGTTCAAGGCCAGCCTCAACTACATAGTGAGGCCCTGAGAAAAAAGAAAAAGAAGTATTGGGAAACCTGTCAAAGAAATTGTCACTATACCTAAAATTCTTAAAGGTATTGATATCATGTTATCATTGCTACCACAAAGTATTATGTTGTGTGTGACAGGTTGCATGCTGCTTGGGTCATTAGTAAGATAAAAGCTTTTATACAAAAGACTTAAGTAAAAACACATCAGCTGGGGAAAGTACAAAATAAATTGGGGTATTCATAAATTTCATAAATAGGAAACTCATTAATCATGTTTTAAAAACATTGACTCCTAACTTTTGAAAAGATAAAGTTTCAGTTAAGAGCTGTATATTGTCTTCTTTGTTTCCATTTCTAGAAAGTAATGACCCAAAGAAAGCTTGAAAACTGCCTCTAATATATATTTATCCTTTTTAAGCAAATTTCCTGAAATCTTTGTATGTATATTAATAAAGAAACATTTATTTAGTCACAATCCAAACAGCATAGTATTTTAAATCTTTTGCCAGTAGATTTTTTTTTTAAATGACATAGACACACTTTACTGAAGAGGATATATGGTATCAAATGTAAAGATGGTCAGTGTCACTGACAATTAGAGAACAGCAAATTCAGCTCACAATGAGATCATCACATCAGAATAACTAAAGGAAGAAAATAGTAACACTAAATCCATGGAAGCAGAGAAACTGGATCACTCATGTATTGCTGTTGGGAATGGAAAATGGTATTGCCATTCTTAAAAACAATTTTCCTCCCTTTCTCTTTCTCTCCCTCTCCCTCTCGCTCTCTCTCACTATACTGAGGATTGATCCTAGGGCCTTTACCCTGAGCTATATCCTTGGCCTTATTTATTTTGAGACAGAATTTTTTTTTTTAATTGAGACAGGGTGTCATTATGTAGTTCAGGTTAGTTTTGAAGTCACTCTGA
The DNA here is from genome assembly GCA_004363535.1 of Dasyprocta punctata. Classification (NCBI taxonomy): domain Eukaryota; kingdom Metazoa; phylum Chordata; class Mammalia; order Rodentia; family Dasyproctidae; genus Dasyprocta; species Dasyprocta punctata. The sequence continues at coordinate 12,187 of RJWM01015764.1, read as the reverse complement.
TCCTTCTACCTCAGCCTCCCATGTGTTGGGGTTACAGGTGTGTGCCACCACACCTGGGTTGTCCACTTTTTTTATTTTAATTTTTTGTTTTAAAAATAAAATTTAAGAAAATAAAACAATAAAACCAATCAAAACAAAACAGTAAAAGTGATACAGGACTTCAAAACAGGATAATAGGAAATCAACAATGGCTACCATAATATAGCTTATCTTCAAAATAGTTGCCCATACCATCAGACATAGTAACATCAAATAAAACAGAATAAAAACAATCAAAACAGAGCATTGAATAAAACAGTAAGTTGAAACAAAACAAAACAGAACAATATTGGATTTCAAAAACAAGACAGAAGGAAATCCCCCATACTTGCTATATTGCATACTGTTATCCTCCTAACAGATGCTCAGAGACTACCAGCCTTAGGCCTGCAAAGTCAAACAATACAAGCATTAGATTGTTTTTGTACCCCAATTGCTATCAACTCAGCCTGTCCTCTAAATCAGCCAGTTGCTTATGGGGCAACGGGGTGTTTTTGACTTTCCGCCCACATGTTGGTCAGCTCATGGGAAGGGCGAATAGGGTTTTCTCTCTTCTTGGGCCCCGCATGGTTTGCACGGTTTACAGGAAGGGTAAATTGGCTTCTTGTTATACTCCCAGACCAGCATGGCTTCTGCCAACTCAGGAAGGGCAAACGAGCTTGTCTCTCTTCCAGGGCCCTGGATGGTTTCACCAGTAGATTTTTTGCATGACATTATAACAATACAACTTTCTCCATTTCTGTATTTAAGACTGCTAAAAAACCAGTAACACAATATATGTTAAGTTTTTAATTATTTGAAAAATAGAGTTAATTTGTAGGAAAAACTATTAAAGTAAAAAAACTGATTAAAGTTTTATTATGGGAAGAGTTATGATAACTATAAAATATGAGCTTTATACTTTATTTTAATAAAACATCACCCTTATATTTAAATGACCAATTTTTTTCTTTTTTTGGCTTTTATTAATATGTTTGCCATACATAATGATTACATTAATTGCAGGGAATCAGTACTTGTCTTAACATATTTGAGTTCCTTTTTTCCCCTTCCCTTCTTCCCCCTTTTAGTTTTGCCAGCATCAGATTCATTTATTTATGACTTAGTTAACTACCATACATACAGATTAAAAACCAGACTTATAGGCCAAAAAAACATACAAAATACATAAGGCAGTTGTACTAAGTCAAGATATACTTTCAGATATATTGTCCTTGCTGGATTACAATAACTTTCTCTTTTTTTTTTTTTTTTTTTTTTTTTGCGGCACCGGGGATTGAACTCACAGCCTTGCACCTGCCAGACAGGCACTTAAGCTGCTGAGCCAAACTCCCGGCCCTGGTTTTTTGAGGCAGGGTCGCACTATGCAGCTCAGGCTGGCCGTGCGCTCGCGTTGTAGCCCAGGCCGGCCTCGAACTCACAACACTCCGCCTACCTCAGCCTCCCGAGTGCTGGGCTCTTTTTTTTCTTTAATAAACCAATATTAATTGTACTGATCAAAAGCACTGCATATATATATGGTCTATTATGTAAATTTAAAATAGGAATTTTATGTGATTTTTTTTTAAGCATTTTTCAAGTTAGATCTTGTCTGTAAAAGTCTTAAAAGGTGGGGAATCAAGTTACATCATGTACAGGTACAGATTCCCAGGATGAATGTGATCATTATGTATACCTAAAATGTACCAATAAACTTAATTTTAAAATTCGTAAAAGACATTTTCTAAGTGATACATACTATTCTATAAAAAAAGTCTCTTATTTAACTTAAACATTATAAATGTTTGATTTATTTCAGATGCGCCAAGAGTTGGAAAATAGTATAACTAGAGCAGCAAGAGAAGGTATGTACCCAAAATTTATGAATTAAATTTATATTAATTGATTTATTTAAATAAACTAAAAAGCAAATGGCATCACTTTCCTTTCATTGGATAATAAGAGTCTACATTTAATGTTTTGTAACATCAAATGAAAGCTATGAAAATGTAAACATTTCCAATAAAGGACATCCTGAGTCCTCCTTTTGCCCTGTTTCATACCTAACATCTCAGAAAGCCGTGTGTCTCTTTCCCTGGCTCAGCCCCTCCCCGCCTCGGCTCTCCCCTGAGACTCGGCTGCTGGCTGAAGCTGTCCTTGAAAAACAGAGGCCACCCCAGCTTCTCAGCTTCATGGCCAAATCCCCACTCATCTAGGAGGAGTCATGCAGTTCCAGCACAGAAACTGTTGTTTGACAAGTTTTGTTGTAAAGCACCTGTCCCTGATTTCACCATTGGTCTACCTTCGGCCTTCAGGAAAACTTCAGGTTCCTTAGCATAGAATAAAAATACTCAGAGGACTTGGGTTCTGGTCTCCTCTATCTGCCTTGCTCTGCCCTTGGGCTCTGCCTCCCCACCAGCCATCTCCTGACCCCCTCCCCTTGGCCTGGTGTGCTTCCTCCTTGTGCTTCAGGTGCCGCCTTACATATCACCTCCACCGAGAATCCTGCAGTAGTGACACGAGATGGACGCGGGTCTCTGTGTGTGTCCCAGCGGTGCCCCTTCCTACCTGTTACAGTGTCTGTGTGGACTCTGTCTGGTTGTCTGGGTTACAGTGTCAGACTGGCCCCTGCATCGTCATCTCGTCCCTCCAGCACCTTAGCACATGATCGTGTCGGCCACATGATAATTAGTTCAGTGTGCAGCTAGAGGCAAATTATGTTTAGTAGTAATTTTCTATTACACTTGCACATACGTAGTTTTCATCATCACTTAAAAAGTTCTCAGTTTTAATAACTCATGCTTAGTTAACTTGAAGTTATTGAGATAAAGATTATAACTTTCTTTTCTTTCCAGCTACTGCTGAAATTGAGTCTGAAGTCTCGAAATTTTCTCCCAGAAGATTTGGTAATAAATCAAGTCAAGATCTAATTTCAGAGACATCACAAGAATATAAGGAGATTTTAAGGAGAAGATATATGATCTGAAAAGATAACATTTATTTATTGGACTTTATAGATAACATTTTAATTATCTCCCATGAGGTGTATGACATGAAAACTTCGTTGAAAGAAAAAATTGTGTCATGTACATGATGAAAATTTATATACTATTTTAAACTATTTCTTGGCATATGTAACTTTTAAGTGGTGTTTGCAAGTACAAAACCGTGTTGTGAGTTTGATGTACTCAGACTTCCCAAATGCCAGGTATTTTAAATCCACCCAAACAATCAAATTGTCATTAATACTGTTAGAGTGAAATATAATTTCAGTGATACTTTGAAAATTGTGTGGGAATGCAGACTGGTGCAACCACTGTGGAAATCAATGTGGAGATTCCTCAACTAGGATTGGAGGTCCCATTCAACCCAACTGTTCTCCTTCTGGGTATCTTCCCAAAAGAATTAGAAACATCATACCATAGTGATATATGTGCACTCATGTTAATAGCTGCACAGTTAATAATAGCCAGATCTTGGAAACAACCTAAATGCCCCTCAACTGAGGAATGGACAAAAAAGATGTGGTATTTTTCTACAGTGAGTACTACTCAACCATAAAGAATGATAAACTGGACATTTTTATAGATAAATGGATGCACCTTGAGAACATACTCAGTGAAATAAGACATGTGTAAACATCATGTTTCATTAGTGTGACAAGCTGAAAAAACATGTATATGTGTATGTATATGTATATAAAAAATAGTTAAGATAAAAAGAACTGTATTTTCCCAATTTTTATCATTCTTTATGGACCTAAAAATTTAGACATCTTTTGGTATACTGGTGCTAAAACCACTATAAACACTGTAATGTGTTGCAAGTGCCATCAAATATAAAATTTTATTTTTTAATTTTAAGAACTGATTTATAGTTCTTTCCTCACACAGAAACATTTGCCTAAGGCTTTTCACCTTTTCTCTTTTTCTTTTTTCCCCCAGAGATCACTGAGTTACATCTCTAACTATATTTTTTTTCAGACAGAGTCTTTGTAAACTGCCCAGGCTGAGCTTTAAAGTGCAATCCTCCTGCCTCATCCTCCCTAGTAGCTGAGATTACAGGCATGCACCACCACACCTGGCTCTTGCTAACTATAATACACCCTTCACAGGAAGTTGTTAGCACTAGCACATTTTATCACTTAGTCCTCCAGTGTCTCTGAGTTTTGCTCCTTATCTGGAGCATTCTTTCTAGTTGAAGAATTCCATTCAGAATGACAGATTCCATTCAGTCATATTTCTTAGGTCCAGTTCAGAACATTGTACAGCAGATTCTGGGGCCACTGTGATGTCCGGTCCATCACAGAGAAGACAGAGAGGCCCTTTCATCCCCGGCAGGAAGAATGAGGATGGGACTTTGGTGTCACCCTGTTCAGCTGGAAGACAGCAGGAGGCTGCACGTGGGGCAGAGTAAAGATACTCTCTGGGCTGCAGCTTTGTCATTGTGCTCTGCAGAGAGGAGAAGACACCTGCAGACTTCCTGCCTCCCACGGCCTCACACCAGGCCAGGGGCCCAGCGAGGCGATGGATCCCAAGCCCTGGGCTCGCGGCTGCACTGGGCAGGAACACAGGTCACTTTCCCTGTGCACAGCCCTGTCCCACAGAGCTGGGTGACTGCAGATGACATCCCAGGCTGGAGAATGTGAGCTCCTCCCTGCAGGATGACCCTGGATCCGCTGCACTCGTAGATTAACCTACCAGGCTCATTGCTGAATGCACTGTTAGGAGATAGGCCCTGGCTGGAGGCCAGTCGCCGGGGTTGTGACCTGGAAGGATGCATTTTTTTAAGACAGTCTCCATATATAGTTAAGGCTGGCTTTGGAGTTGTGATCCTCCTGCCTCTGCCTCCCAAATTTGAGGTTACAGGTTTGCATCCCCCAGCTGGAAGGATGCATTCTTGTCCCCACATCTTCTTTCTTCCTCCATGCTTTCTGGCAGCCATGGAATAACCACCTTCCTTCACCCACCCTTCTGCCTTAGAGCCAGATCACCATGGACTGAACCCACTGAAATCATGAGCCAAGTAAACCTCTGTTAAGGTGGGTGCATCAGGTATTTCAACAACAGGAAGCTGACTGACACACATTCTCTGCCCTTTAGCTGTTGTCTTTCCAGAATCTCTTCACTGAAACACTGGGATAACTACCGAATACTCACAATCTGATCTACTCTGAGAAAAATGGACTAATAAGTGTGTTTAAAATGAAAAACGACTTAATTCTTAGGCATTTTATAGTGAAGACTCAATGCATGGTTACAAAATAGGATCACGGTCAATTTTTAATTTTTTCAGTAGGGATTTGAGTTTCCTGCTACCAGCTACCATGTGTATATACCTCCCACAAAGAAAACTCCCAGGACTGCACATGACCTGTGATGAAAGTCCTGTGAGTCTGACCCAGAGTCGCAAAATCCAGCTCACTGGGGGAGACAGCCCAGAGGACCACCCTCCCACCCTCCGCCCCTCCCTCCCCTCCCCTCCCCGTCAGGCCCTGCTCTCCGCTCCGCCCCTTTTCATGCTTTCCCCCGCCCTCTGCCTGTGCACCTGCAGCGGTGAGCAGAGATCCTGGCTGTGCCTGTGGCTTTACCCCTCCCCTCGCATGTCCTGTCCCACTGCATGGAGCCCTCTTAACTGCTCGGGAGGAAAATGCCTGGTCCTTGCAAAGCTGGCAGCTACCTTTTGAAGCTGCCTGTCCCACGTAGCTCCAGCTGTGGAAGCCCCCATGCAAGTGGCGCACAGGTGGGTCGCGGCGTGCACTGGCAGAGGTGGCGAAGAGGCGGGGCACGTGGGGAAGGTGGCACACAGGTGGGGACCACAGTGCGGGTGGGGCGGACGTGTCCTCTCGCAGCTCCAAGCAAGAGGACCCCACGGCCTGGCAGGCTCCTCATTGCCCCCGCCCTCCAGCTCTTCCAAGTTCCCCAGCCTGGGTGCACCAGGGCAGACAGCACCCTCGGGTTTGGGTTCCTGTCCCAAGGGTCAAGATCTGAAGAAATAAAGTTCCGTCATTTCCTGGACATTCAGTTAAAGCGTGAAAGTGAAAAGGCAGAAAAGTCTTCTACTGTTCTCAGCAATGATTCACCTGTGCCTTAAACTAGCCCCGAAATAGAACAGTGATTGGTCAACAAGAAAAGACGCAGGTGGGATAGATTTTATGTTGATAAAGTGAAAAGTCCTAGAAGTAAATTGTCATCCATCAGGCTGGTGACATGCATGTGCAGCAGGCCTGCTCTTTCATAGCTCTGTGCAGAAGCAGTGTCACTGGGGAGCCAGGCCCGCTGGGGACCTCCTCTCCACACAGCCCTCCCTATTCCTGGGTCAGGTCCAGCAGGCATGAGCCCCTGCCAGGTCACTCTGTGTCCTCAGAGACCAGCAGGAACCGGATGGCAGCTGCTCCCCATCCTCAGTATTCACCTTACATCAGACTCACGATAAGGTCTTGGAGGCCCCGGAGCGTAGGTCTCCGGTCATGTAACGTGCAGCACAAGGAAAGCAGTAGCACCCCTCAGTACACAATGCAAAAACAGCCCCAACTTCATGGGGACACCACCTGCAAAGCAGGGTGACTCTCAGGAGGCAGAGAGGACAGGTTGTCAGCATGGTCACCCACATCCAGCAGAACTGCCACGCCTGAAGTGGCCTCTGAGGTCTTTAAAGCACACAAGTGGCTGAACGTAGAGGGAAACTTTCTTGAAGTGGAGAGTTTTACAGGACAGAAGCAAAGCTAGCCCCTTTCTGTTTTGTAATGTGTATGCCACACCCTGTGCTTTTATGCATGACCTCAGTACTTCTGTAATAAGTAAATTTAATTTTTTACTCAAAAACCCCAAAATACTTAAAAAACAAAAATCCAGAAACATACAATTAGGTTTTTTTAAAATTTTTTTTAACATACAATTAATTTTAAGTTGATAAAAGTAACAGCATACCACTGGCCTCCAAGGAAAAAAGCTTTGTCAGTAGATTCTAGCAGAGGGGACAACGTGTGGGAACGTCAGGCCTGGATTAACAGCAAAGGAGTTTAGTCAGGTGCCCTGGACACAGCAATCAAACTACCGCTTCATCCCTAGAAGTTCTTCTAGACACAGATTTCTGTCCTCAGAAATAGCAGGCAAAAAACAACAGCAGACAGAAAGGTGAGCACTGCAGAGCTGACACCGAAGGGACAGCATCTCAGGCCACACCCCAGCTCTGAGTCCCAACAGGAAGAGTGCCGAGGACCCTCGCCCTGCCCCTGCCACATTAAAACTAGTCCCTCATCCAGAGTGTGCACAGCCCCGCTGGCAAACCCAGTGGTCACGCAAATCTATGGGCCTTCTGGAAAGAACATGGCTCTTTCCTGGGGAAGAGCGCTGAGCAGCCCCTGCAGCAGCCACCGGCCAGTATGGGATGTGAGCCACCTTTCTGTGCAAGACCAATGGGAGCTTTGTATGACAGGCATTGCCCGCTGTACTTCCGGCCCACTGTGCAACACCCAGCGTTACTGGAACCATTTCACTGCTATTAGAAACAATTTCAATGGCTATATATTAAATCAAGAGAACTTGTCATAATTTATTTCACCACTTGCCCATTACACATTTGGGGTTCTTCCCACGTTAAGAAAAAAAAACTTTTTGAGACAGGGTCTTATTATGGAGTCCAGGCTGACCTTAAACTCACTATGGGGCCCAAGCTGACCTCAAACTCATGGCAATCCTGCCACTTCTGCCTCCAGAGTGTGGGGATTAAAGGTGTGCACCACCACACCCAGGATTCCCCTGTAAATTTATAACAGTCATATGATTACATGATGAGTATTTGTCTGCCTCACTAGATTGTGAGCCCTCATGTTTGTTTTCAGTCATGTATTTCCATTCTGTGGGAGAATGAAATGCAGTAGATAGACTTCAGCATTTGTCCAGTCACTGAATGAAATACCTTGATTTGTGGTCAAATCAGCCTCATCCACAAAATGCTCCTGACCATCCCATCAGCCACGTATAGTAGCCTCCTGTCTTGGTTACTTTTCTCTCGTTGCTGAGACAAAATACCTGATAGCCAAAATTAGGGAAGGAAAGGTTTATTTATCTTACAGTTTTGGAGGTTTCAGTCCATATTCAGCTGGCTCCAAGGCAGGGTGGCAGCTCTTCATGGTGGCCACAAATGGAAAGAGCAAACAGGGCACAAGAGAAAAAAGCAGGACTCCTTCCCTTCCCTATATTGTATGTCAGCTCCGCCCCTGGGCGGGTGTAGCATTCACACCACCAATCCCAGCGCTAGACAATGAGCCAATCACAAATGCTAGATTCAGTCACAGCCATGATTTCATGAGGCTTGGCAGGGGCATCCAAACACAAACTGTAACACCTCCCTTATCTAAGATTTTTCTGTAATTCTTTTTTATAAAGCACTATGTGTTGAGCACTATGTCCTAGGTGTATTCAACCCCAAAGAGCTACTTGGCTACGCTGTGGGCCAGAAGCAACTGCCGCAGGCTGAACCAGGAACTGCCCAGAGCTCAGCAAGCAGAGCTGCTCTGAGAAGGGCTGCAGTCCCCACCACCAGCCCCAGCCCATGAGGGCACTGTCCCTGCCCAGGGAACCAGAGCTCCGGGGACCCCCTGCAGCAATTGAACCAGGAAAGGACTCTTAGACTTGCAACCTCAAATGCAGAGGGCAGAAGCAGCAGAACCATGCCATATTTAAAAGCCCTGATATCATTCCTAAATCAGTATCACTGGACAGGGTCAGAGGGGGGGGGTCCCTAAAGCTGAGATGGGAAAACTCGACTCATCCCACAACAAGGCAGGACACAGGTTTGCTGATTTCCATCACAGAAAAAGAATTTTCAGGATATATAAAAGGCACAAGGAAATTATTCGGGAGAATTTTTGCCTCTGTAGAGAAAATCTGAATAATTAAGTGAATTGGGTAAGCCATTCTGTAGATACCAGTCAGTTTATTGCCCAATGGGTTTATGAACAAAGTGGCCACAGGAGAAGATGAAGCAACGTGTCCTTCTGCTCACAAAGTATGCCACCACTGGATCCAGTCGGCTAACAGCAGAATCCAAGCCTGAACTCCAACATGGCACCATTACATGGGGTGATCCACCAGCTATCTGGTGGCAGGTGGACCACACTAGATTCTTTCCATCATGGAAGGGGCAGAATTTTATCTTTACTGGAATAAGGCACATATACTAGGCATGGATCTGCTTTCTCAGTATGCAACTATTCCATCAAAACTACAACCGATGGATACACTGAACAACCTTCAGAGTCACTGTTAGACAGAAAGTTAGACTTCAGCAGGCTGGAAATAAGTGGCTGATAGCTACCTACAAAGCAAAGAAGCCATGACGTTTTTTTTTTTTTTCCCTTTGATTTCTTAACTATTAGCTATAGACCAAAATCAACTCAAACCTGTAGTTTCAAGCTTCAAGGGCAAAAGAATGCAGCATCTTCTGAGCATGCTGATAAGGCCCAAGGCCCATAAAAAGTCCAGACCATGGGGGAAGGTTAAAAAACATCAAGGTCTCAAAAACAAACAAAATGGAAAACATCCACCTAGTGAGTAAACAGGAACCTAATAGGTCAACACTGTTCATTCTCCATGTAAAAGAACAATGACTTCAGAGGAAAGAAAGGATATTCCTTGAAAATGCCATTTAATCATATAAATGTAATCAATGAGTTCATTCAGCACAACTGCCATCTGGGAACTTGCCCGCCTTCATGGTGGAAGGTGCATTCTCTCTCTTGCTCTGGAATCTAATGATTTGCAACAAACTCTACCTATACGCTGTGATGGCCTATATATCTTGTCTGAAATCTTCCATCAAAGACACAGATCGAGGTGTTACTGTTTCCTCATGGTGTTAGGACTTTGTGGTAAAAGGACCTGGTTCCCAGGTCACAGTCATGATACTCCACACAGCACTACCTCTGATCAGGGACTGACTTCCCAATCACTACAGAGGACCTTTTGGTCTTAGCATGCTGCTAACCATCCTGAAGCAGTAGGCTTGATGGAACAATGGAATGGCCTCCTGGAGACTCAGTTACAGCACCGAGTACATGGCAGTCCCTCACAGGGCTGGGTAAGATCCTCCAGAAGCAGTATGTGCTCTGCCTTGGCATCCAATATATGGTGCCATTTCCCTGATAGCCAGCACACAGACATCTGAGAGTCAAGAGTGCAAATGAGAGTGGCATCGCATAGTATTACCCCCAGTAAGCCACTAGCAAAGTTTTTGCTTCTTCTTCATATAACTTCATATTGTGCTTTCCTACTAGTTTTAGCTACAGAGGATGGAGTGCTTCCATCAAAAAAACATGATTCTATTAAACTTGAAGTTAAAAACAAACAAACAAACAAACAAAAAAACACTTGAAGTTAAAACTCCCACTCAGCCACTGTAGGCTCTCCATGCTTTGGGGTGAACAGGCAAAGAAGAGTTAGAGTGTTGGCTAGAGTGTTTGATCCAGACTACCTAGGTGATACTGGTTTGCTACTCTACAATGAAAGTAAAGAAGAGGACAGCTAGGACACAACAGAAACCTTAGGGTGTCTCTTAGCATCACTATGCCCTGCAATTAAGGTCAATGGAAAATTACAACAATCTAATCCAAGCAGGATTAGTAATGGCCCGGACCCTTCAAGAATGAAGCCTTGATTTACTTCGCAAAAGTAAAGGACCACGGCAGCTGAGGTGCTTTCTGATAGCAAAGGAAATGCAGAATGGGTGTAAGGTGGTGAGGAATATCAGCTATGATATGAGCAACTGTAGATATAAAGACTGCAACTGTCATGTTTCCTTATTTTGTCATAAGTGTGACTATGTACATATTTTAAGCAAATTATTCCCTTCTCTCTTACTCCATTATTTAATATATTTTATATTACTATTTAAATATTAATTTTAGAGTATCAAAATGTCAGGATATCAAAAGTAAACACTGTTCAAGGATCTTCTCTCCTTCTCAGAAGGGATTAATGCATTGTCTCCTTTATGTAGTATAGCTACAATATATTAGGCAGAATTGTGGCATTATTGTCTTTATTTGGAGAGTAAGGAGATGTATATGAAAGCCAAGTTGACAAGGGGTAGACTTATAATGGTTAATTCTGTCAACCTGATTGGGCTGAAGAATGCTCCAATAACTGGTTAAATATTATTCTTGGGTGTCTGTAACCACATTTCTAGAAGTGATTACTATTTGGATTGGTAGATTAAGTCAATGCAAGAGGACACCATCTAATCTACTGATAGCCTATATGGGAAACATGGGTGAATAAACTCAGTCCCCTTATTTGAGCTGTGACAGCCACCTTCATCTGTCGTGTGGATTCTTGGTCTTCACACTCAGGCCAGAACTTACACTATCGCCCTCAGTTCCTCAGTTCTCGGGCCTTGCACAGAGTGGCATTTACCAGATTGGCTTTTCCCATTCTCAGGCCTCAGACTTGGAATGAATTATACCAGCTTTCTAGTTTCTCCACCTTGCAGATGGCAGGCGATGGGACTTCACAGCCTCCAGATCTGTATGACTCTTGTCTCTGTCTCTGTGTGTGGTGTCTATGTGTGTGTGTGAGCGTGCGTGCGTGCGTGTGTGTGTATACATGTGTTGGGAGCCATTGAAGCTGGAAAATGACCCAGACATGACCTTACCAAGTAATAAAGAGCACCTGGGTCAACCACGTGAAAAAACACTCCCACAACCCAGCAAAACAGGAGGCTCCTAAACAATCCGGGCCTGGGTTGCTAGGCAGAGGGGCTGAAATTGACGTCATCCTTCCCTGTGTATAAATAAACCGGCAACATTTGTTGAGCAGTTCCTTTCCTCCCATCAGGAGGATAAGGGCTCCACCTGATTCCAGCTTTGTCTCTGTCTTTATTTTCTTAGCCTCTCGTGGTGCTTCACCCCAAGAACGTTAGGAGCCGCATAGGTTGCGGCATATGGCACCCGAACAGAGACGGGGTAAGAGATTGAGGGTGAGGGGACACTTCTCAAATGTGCGCGCAACTAGTGGGAGAAGTGAATTGGTATAGGTCAATAGTCATCACTGGAGTGTATTGATATTGGCTTTAGCAGGTGTAAAGCATGGAGCATTGAAACTCCCTTCTTCTCTAGGGCCAGTTAAAAACAGGCCTGTGAGAAACCCCTTCCCTTTCTACAAAAAAA
>RJWM01015763.1:27434-47249 GCA_004363535.1 Dasyprocta punctata | reverse complement strand
GGGTGTATTTGTTTTGCCTTTTGTCTTGATATCTGGCCTGCAGGGAGAGGTGTGGGTCTCCTCCAAGGTCACCAAGACCTCTGGTTCTCTGTGCCGGTTTTCTGGAGGGCCTAGTCCTGTCTGACTGCCTATAGTATTTCTGTCTAACTCAGCTGCCTGTAACACAGGTCCACACGGATTCACTGCTAAATTCTTAAAAAGAATTTAAAAAATAAAAAACTTAAAGGAAGATCTAACACTCCTTAAGGTCTTTAATGAAATTGAAAGGGAAGGAGTATTCCCTATAGTCATTCCTGGGAGCTCCTGTAAGGCCTGGATGTAAACCCCCCCCCCCCACCTAGGGCATTCCAGGAATGGAATGTCCCTCTGAGGAGTTAAAGGTTAAGCCACTAAGATGTTGTGAAGCTCCTGAGCAAATACCAATTTCCTCAGTTGACCATAAAACTGCCCAGTTCCTGGAGCCTGATGTCCCAAAGTAACCCCAATGTAATTGACTAGGACGTGACTCAACATCTCTCTTTGGTTACGTATGACCCCACCAATCCGTGTAAGACACCTCCACAAAAAGTTCAAAATAACCAATGCAATCTGCTTCTGTAATGACGCTTGCTGTGACGCTTACTTTGTGGTTTTATGTTTTAAAAACCCTGCCTACCCGACCCTCGGGGTCCTCGGCCGTGATTTGCTTGGGGACCCCACGCGCGTGGAACAATAAAATCCTGCCTTTCGGGAGACCTGCGTTCCTCGGAGTCTTTTCTCGCGATCGCGACCTTACACTCCCACTACCCTGATTCCAAAACCAGACAAAGATCCAACAAAAAAAGAGAAGACAGACACAAAATGAATATGGATACTGTGAATTCAAGGCCAACCCAAACTGCATAGTGAAACCCTGGCTCCAAAAAAACAAAAACAAAACAAAACCTTATCTCAATCTAATAAAAGCCACTTATGGCAAACTTATTGCCAACATCATATTAAATGAGGAAAAACTGAAAGCCTCCCTTCTAAAATTAAGGATACCCCTATCACTATTCCTGTTCAGTATAGTACTCAAAACATTAACCAGAACAATTGGTCAAGAAAAAGAAATAAAAGGGGTATGTACAGGAAAGGACAAAATTAATTTATCGTTAGTTACAGATGATGAATCCTCTACATAGACGAACAGAAAAAATCCACCAAAAGATTCTTATAATAACCAAATTCTGTAATGTAGCAGGACACAGAATCAACACATAAAAATCAACAGCATTCATGAATAATGAATCCACTAAGAAAGAAAATAGGAAAAAAATATCATTTATAATAGCACAAAGAAAACTGACAATTTAGGAATTATTCTAAGTAATGAAGTGAAAGACATTTTGTTACAGGCAGCCGAGTTAGACAGAAATATAGGCAGTCAGACAGGACTAGGCCCTCAAGAAAACCGGCACAGAGGACCAGAGGTCTTGGTGACCTTAGAATAGACCCACACCTCTTGCTGCAGGCCAGATATCAAGACAAAAGGCAAAACAAATACACCCATATCATAGGATTGATATTCTAAATAGTTCTATATCACCCTGAGGAAGTCAAGAGTCAGCATCCCACCCTTTTACAGGAAGAGTCATTATCCTTAAGCATCCCTCGCTTACTACGTGACTCGCCTCCCCATTTGTCCTTAATTTAATCAATTCTACCTGAGCAATTAATCTTATTGGTTAACCATGGTTATGTCCCACCTTATGCCCGTCTGCCTTGCGAGTTCCCAGTTTTCCCCATCATGGTTTTACTCTATAAAAGTCCCTAAATATGACAGAATCTTTGGCAACCCACTCGGGCTCCCTTCTGTCCCTCAGACAGAAGCTTTCTTTCTCTCAATAAATATCTTCTGCTGTTACCCTCTGTTGTTCCTAAAATTCATTCTTCGATTTTAGAGAACATGAACTCGCGCTATACGTATAGTAGGTTGGGAGTTTCATTCCTCCACATCATTTGGAGGTCCGGGATCATTTTTCCTGTATCATTTGGAGGCCCCAGCGAGATCATTTTCCTAAATCAATTTCTACAATGAAAACTACAGTCCTCTGAAAAAGTAAATAAAATAGAACTTCAAAAAATGGGGAAGTTAGCCAGGCGTGGTGGCACACACCTTTAATCTCAGCACTCTAGAAGCTGAGGCAGGAGGATCGTTGTGAATTCGAGACCAACCTGGGCTACAAAGTGAGTTCAAGGCCAGCCTGTATTGCATAGTGAGACCCTGTCTCAAAAACTAGGGCTGGGGATTTAGCTCAGTGGCAGAACTGCCTGTCTGGCAGGCATGAGGTTGTGAGTTCAATTCCTGGTACCAAAAAAAGGGAAAATATTCCTTGTTCCTGGACATATAGACTCAATAGTCAAAATGGCCATGCTTCCAATGTTGATCTACAGATTTAACACAATCCTAATTAAAATACCAATTCCATTCTTCACAGAAATGAAGAAAAGAACCCTAAAATTCATAATGAACAAGGAGAAACCCAGAATAGCAAAAGCAATCCTGGGTAACAAGAGCAAAGTAGGAGGCATTGCAAGCCCAGACTTGAAGTTACAGTACAAAGCTACAATGTAGTGCTGGGTGTTGTGGTGCACTCCTGTAATCCTAGTGCTACAGGCAATGAGTTAGAAGTATTATAGGCAGTCAAACAGGGCTAGGCCCTTAAAGGAGCCAACAGAGGACCAGATGTCTTGTGACCTTGGAGGAGACACACCTCTTGCTGTGGGCCAGATCTCGAGGCAGAAGGCAAAACAAATGAAACCACACCCTCAGTATAAGCATTAGGGATTAGGTATGGATCATCTTGAGGAACCAGGAATTACCACCCCAACCCCCTACAGAAAGAGTCACTGATCCTTAAGAATGCTCGCTTGCTATGTGACTCGCTTCTCCATTTGTCCCCGACTTGGTCAATTTTACCTAAACACTCTTATTGACTGACCACAGTTCTGTCCCACCTCATGCCCCTCTGCCTTGCGAGTTCCCAGTTTTCCCTGCTGTGTTTTTACTCTATAAAAGTCATTAGAAGAGACAGTCTTTGGCAACCCAATCAGGACCCCTTCTGTCTCTCTCTCAGACAGAAGCTTTCTTTCTCTCAACAAATATTTCTGTTCTTAACCTCCATTGCTTCTAAATTCATTCTTTGATTTTAGAGAACATGAACTCATATTGGGCATATAGTAGGTCGGGAGTTCCATTCCCCTATATCACTAGTGCTTGGGAGGCTGAGGCAGGAGAATCCTTTGCAAGTTCAAGACCAGCCTGAGCTACAAAGTGAGCCTAAGGCCAGCCTGAACTGCACAGCGAGACCTGTCTCAAAAAGACTGAACAAAAAAACAACAACAGCACTTGGGAGGCTGAGGTAGGTGGAGTGTTGTGAGTTCGAGGCCGGCTTGAGCTACAATGCGAGCACAAGGCGAGCACAAGGCCGGCCTGAGCTACACATTGCGACCCAGCCTCAAAAAAGCAGGGCTGGGAGTTTGGCTCAGTGGCTTAAGTGCCTGTCTGACAAGGTCCAAGGTTGTGAGTTCAATCCCCGGTGCCACCAAAAAAAAAAGCATCCCAAGGGCCGGGAGTTTGGCTCAGTGCCTTAAGCCCCTGCCCTGGCAGGCACGAGGTTGTGAGTTCAATCCCCGGTGCCGCAAAAAAAAAAAAAAAAAAAAGCATCCCCCCCAAAAAAGAAATTAAGATGTAAGGGCGACATCTATCACCACCTTGATCGCCAGGGTTGATTAGACTGATCTGGAAGACTATGTGGGTGTCCCTTTCCTCTACCACTTTATGTGCATCCCCCCCAAAGCTGACACTTGGTAGAAGAGGGCCCCTCCCTCCCTTAAGGGTATAGGAGTAGCTGTGCTCCCTCCATAGAACCAGAACCAGTATAACTGCCAAACAAGCTCTCAAAGTGTTTTATCTCCATGTACCAACCCCACACAAGGAATGCAAACACCATGTACTGGAAAAACGTACTGAAACAAACAAAACTAAGACGTAATGTTAGGACCATGACTTAAAAAAAAAAATTTCTGTCCTCTTCTTTTGGCAAAGCTGGTATGTCCAACGTCTACCTTTTATGCTTATCATCAAAACAAAAAAACATACTCTTAAATTTCAGCACTAGAAAAGAAAGTTGTTACTTTAAGAAGATACTCCCTAATTCTCCATTTTCCTTCAGGTACAGAGTTCTAAATTACCCCAATTTTAATAGACTTATTAAATTTTATAATTTTAATTATAGTAATTTAAGGTTTAATTTAGTAGGTGTATTACCCATGAATTTATATATTTTGTGACAATTAATTTTTATGAATCCTAGAATTTTTATGACCTTCTAGAAGTATGTCAAGTATAATGCATGGGCCAAGTATACAGTCATACTGTGGCATTTCTTTTTTTTTGGTACCAGGTATCAAACTCAAGACCTTGCACTTGCCAGGTTGGCATTTATGCTGCTGAGCTAAATTTCCAGCCATACCGTGGCATTTCTTTGGTGCTGCCACATCAACCTATTAAAGGCTCAAATTACCCTGGCCATTTGTCATTTATCGGCCCCAGTTTTTTTCATGTTTATCTAGCAGAGGGTTTTTGTATAGTATTTTACTAAATAGACTGGTAGAAAGAAACTATAAACTAGTTGTTTTTTTTTTTTTTTTTTGTGGCACCGGGGATTGAACTCACAACCTCGCGCCTGCCAGGGCAGGCGCTTAAGGCACTGAGCCAAATTCCCGGCCCTGGTTTTTTGAGGCAGGGTCGCACTATGTAGCTCAGGCCAGCCTTGCGCTCGCGTTGTAGCCCAAGCCGGCCTCAGCCTCCCGAGTGCTGGGATTAAAGGCGTGCGCCACCACGCCCGGCTAGTTGTTTTTATTTACATGTATATATGATCCCCAAGACATAAATTCAGCAGGGGTGAACTTCCTGGTGCCCGGCTCCCTGCCACCTTCCTGGCCCATGGTTGACTGAATGAGTGTGAGACTAGTCAAATTGTCTCCTGCTGCGTGGACCCTTTTGTCTTTTCTCTAGCAAGGACTGTGTTTTGAGATCCTATCAGAAGTCTCCCCCTTTTCTTTCACTGCCCCTTTCAATAGGTCTCTCCCCTCATTTTCTCTTTTGCTGTCTTTCACCTTCCTAACTACACTCACCAGGGTGAACCCCACAGATCCCTCCAACCCTAAAGCACCACCTTAGCCATCTGGGAGTGCGTCTTCACAGGTGGGACACCAGCCAGACACAGGAGGGCTTGGACATGAAAAGAGCAAAATCAGAGGCAGGGAGGAGGGAGTGACTCAGACAGACAGAAGGGCAGGTGAGGGAGCAACTTAGAGGACAGAACTGACATATGCATCAAGCAGATGGTACATCAGAGACTCAGGAACCCAATCAAGCAAAGTGTGGGCTCCAGCTTCTATGCTGGCAGCCAGAAATGAACTTGGTCTGACCAAGCCAAGGTCAGAATGTGCCAAAATGTCCCACTGTGAATGCATCAGCAGGTCTGCTCGGAGCAGAAGTCAGGTTGGCCAAAGCTCCAGAGCAGGGCAGGTCCCTCTCTGTAAGGCCACCAGGACCAAGTGAGTTTGGCAAATAATTGCAAACAATATGCTTTCCCTTGATTGATTATACCCTTGAGTCTCAACTGTGAGACAGCTTCCATTTGTAATACTCAGGGTCCTGCCATCCCAGGAATTCAGTGGCAATGAGCAACAAAAGATTAGGAATTGTCATTGAAGGAGGAAAACCCACATTCCCAATGTAGGCCATTCTGGTTGTATTTGTTATTGCTTTTCACATAATTTCACAATGTTGCAAACTTGTCCTCTGGTGCCACCATCTTGAAAGACTAGGAGATTTCTCAACTATTAATGAAAATGACTTGTTTTCCTTTCATCAGCTGTACATAGATGCCTCCAGCTCTGGGAAGACGGTATCCAAATACCACTGAAAGGACTTGCAACCCAATTGTTTCCTTAACTGAACACGTTCACTAATGTTTCCATATGCCATGGATTTCAAAGCAGGGCTTCGAAGAAAGAACTGCTCCTAAATGAAAATAAAGAGTCATTTCATTAAGCCAAACAAATCTTTGAGGATCCCCTTCCTTTTGTGTAGGGAACAAGACCAGTGATACCAATGGGGCCTCGAACCAACTCACCAATACCTAGTTACTGTTCCTGCCAGGGCACAGGTCAGGAAATACAATGGAGTCCAGAGGAATGCGGTCCTGCTTCTTAGAAGCCAAAGGAATCAAGCCAAAGTGGCCGCTTTACTTTACCTAATGTGTGCAAAGCCCCAGGGGAAGAAAGCTGCCTGCTGTGTTGGTCGTTGCCAGCACATCTGCTTAGGTTCCAATGTACTTGACTTAGGAAGCACTAAGGATGACTTCCTAGTGGGCTCCAATAGTCATACATTAAAGGAGGCATTCTAAGTAGACTGAAGCTTCTTTAGAAGCAGAGGCTTTGTATTTTCATCCGAGCATTCCCAGTGCCTGCCACTTAATATGGTAACAGTGCTGAAAGAGAGGGAGCTGGCTGACCAAAGTTATGGACCACCTGGCTCCCAGGGTAAGATTGGTGCAGGTTATGGGCCAAAGGTGTGGGAAAGTACGACCTTTTTGGCAAAGGGAGGTGTGGGTGAACTTCGGGCAACATATTTGAGTCCAAAGCTGTCTCTCACTCCTGATCACCCACTAAATTTTACAATGTGCTGTCATACAACCTGTTGATTTTCTTTTCTTTTCTTTTTTTTTTTTTTTTTGGTACCAGGGATTGAACTCATGACCTTGTGCTTGCCAGGCAGGCACTTCTGCCACTGAGCTAAATCCCCAGCCCCAACCTATTGATTTTCTACCTAACATTATATGCTTTTAAATTGACTTTTTGAGCCGGGCGTGGTGGCGCACGCCTTTAATGCCAGCACTCGGGAGGCTGAGGTAGGAGGAGCGTTGTGAGTTCGAGGCTGGCTTGGGCTACAACGCGAGCACAAGGCCAGCCTGAGCTACATAGTGTGACCCTGCCTCAAAAAACCAGGGCTGGGAGTTTGACTCAGTGGCTCAAGTTCCTGTCTGGCAGGTGCGAGGTTGTGAGTTCAATCCCTGGTACCGCAAAAAAAAAAAAAAAATAAATTGACTTTTTGGCAGCTTATCCTTTGCTAAAATTGGCCAAGCCACTCAGGAATATTGTTTGATTCAGGTGCCCAGATCTATGATGAGGACTCAAAGGGAAAAAAAAAAAAAATCAACAAACATGAAAATGAGCTCAAGGTGTCTCATAACGAAATGAAATAGTAACTTGAAACAATGGGATATCATTTTAGCCTATTAGAAGAAATATGCCATTTAGTTATAACCAGTGTGGGGATATTGGCATGGTCATATACATTTGATTACAGTGTAAACAGCAAAGGAACAGTTTTAATGTTATTTATCAGGATTTTTTTTTTTTTTTTGAGACAGGGTTTAGCTATGTAGCCCAGGCTGACCTTGAATTTGAGGTGATCCTCCTGCCTCAACCTCACAAATGCTGGGACTACGGGTGTGTGCCACCATGCCCAGGTCTCACTAGGATTTTAAATGCATTAATTCATGCCCCAAATGTTCCAAATCTTGAGATTTGTTCCAAAGATATATTTGTATAAATGCCCAAAAATACATGTGTAAAAGATGTTCATTTCAGTGTTGCCAAGAATAAGAGTTGGAATAGTTAGAATATTTTCCAGTGGGTCCTATTTATCAACAGAATCAACTTCGGTAGATCTATTCCAAGGAAGTATTGAAAAGAGGATATTTTTCATATATTCTGATTTTGAAAGATAATCCAGAAGTATGTTTTCGAAAATAGTAACAAATGAAGAACATTTCGGAACAAAATATTATGTGAGTCTAGTCATGAAAAAGAACAGAATATTTTCTAGTGCACCTGTGTGTTAATCAGCAACTTTCAAAACTAATTCAGTAATTGCCTCTGAGGACTGGGGCTCAGGGCTTAGAAAACTTACTTTTCCTTTTATGTACATCAGGACTGTTAAAACTTTAAAATGAGCATAATTCAACATTTTTATTTTTATTTTTTTATTTTTGCAGCACCGGGGATTGAACTCAACCTTGCCCCTGCCAGACAGGAACTTAAGCCACTGAGCCAAAGTCCCAGCCCTAGTTTTTTGAGACAGGGTCGCACTATGTAGCTCAGGCCAGTCTTGCACTCGAGTTCTAGCCCAAGCTGGCCTCAAACTCACAATGCTTCGCCTACCTCAGCCTCCTGAGTGCTGGGATTAAGGCATGCGCCACCACACCCAGCCATAATTCAACATTTTTAAAAAGTATTTTTTAAAAAATTAAGAAATTTAATAAATGTACAAAGAGTACATAAGATACAAATGTGCAGCTTAATAAATAGTTGAGAAATCAAGCACAGTAACTCTAACTCAAGAAATGAACATGACCAAAGTCCCAGGAGTTCCTGCCTTCTCTTTCCTCATTATAACCCTGTCTCCTTGTTTTAAATGCTATCTTTATTTTTTTATTTTATTTTATTTTTTGAGACAGGATCACTCTGTAGTCCAGGCTGGCCTTTAACTTGCTTATGTACCCCAGGCTGGCCTCAAACTCACAGTGATCCTCCTGCCTCAGCCTCCCACGTGCTGGGATTACAGGCATGTGCCACCATACCTGGTTTAAACGCTGTGATTATGTTTTTGCTTTCTCCCTCACTTTGAATAGTTTAGCTGTATAGTTTAATTTTACTCATTTTAGCTTTATAAAAAGGGAACAATACACTATTCACTCTTCTTTTAAATTTTAAACAAAAGAAAAGTAAGAAACCAAAACAAAAGAATTTCACAACCAGCCAATAAGAGAGTAACAATCATCAGCACATTGCATATTATTATATTCCCAGAAATTATTTAGGATAAAAAATATAGACATGAAACATTATCCAACAAATTATTAGCACGAAACTTTTGCCTCAGTGAATCAAGAGATCCTGCTATATGACTATCTTTTTTGTTATGATTCCTCTATTGTTTTCTTTTTTTGTGTTTTTTTTTTTGTGGCACCGGAGATCGAACTCACAACCTTGTACCTGCCAGACAGGCACTTAAGTCAGTGAACCAAACTCCCGGCCCTTGCTCTATTGTTTTCAATTAAACATTTCACATTAAAAATGAAATCTGAAAATGACCCTGTGAAAACTACTTTTCACTCAAAATTCTTTTTCTTTAACCATCTTAACTAATTTTTTATATACATAGATTTTGTTTCAGTTCATCACAACAGTGCCGCAATGCGATAGTTACATATAGTGTACACATATTTACAGTTCATGAGTTTCATGACTGTGTAGAATTACAGTGATTAAATTTGGCACCCGGATCCATTCTATTCTAGATGAGGCTTTGGGTCACATTCAGCTTTGGCTAACACACAATGTTGTTTACATTCTTGTTTCTGTGTCCCAGTGCCCAAAGGCATTACAAGTGAATTTAAAGATTCAGCCAGGTGTGGTGGCTCATGTCTGCAATCCCTGCACTCTAGGAGGCCGAGGCAGGAGGATGGAAAGTTCAAGCCCAGTCGAGACAATTTAGCGAGATCCCATCTCAAAATAAAAAATAAAAAAAGAACAGGACTGTAGTTTAGTGTCAAGGTCCTGGATTCAATTCCCAAACCTGAAAACAATAAAATAAAAATATGATTTACATATTGGGATGGGGCAGGAAGAGGCTATTTACTTTGGGAGCTAAGGGCCAATTCTTTGGGAAGGAAATAGATTTGGGGAGGAACTATTTATCACATTGGTTCATATATTTCTGAGAAACCTGAATTTCCCTAAAAATTAAATTTTGGTAAATGAAGTGCAAGTAGACCAGCTGGGAATGAGGTAACTGAGGACAGGCCCAGGGAGGGTAGATGAGAGGTCGAGGGCTGCTGTTGCATTACAATCTGGCAAGACAACAGTAGGCGTCTTCCCGGCAAGCCCCGCGCTGCGCGCTCCCCCTCACTCCCCACCGGGCACCCGCCCCCCACCTTGTGTTCATCCAGCCAAACGTGCACCAGTCTCAGATAGTTCCGGGCCACGGCTTTCCTGAAGGTGCTGTCAATTCTCGGATGCGTCTTTGTGATATGTCCCACTCGGGAACAGGGGATTATCAAGAGTTGGCCTCCACACATCCAGATCTAGACAAAAGAAAAACAAAACACGAGTGAGGATGTCTTTTTTTTTTTTTTGGTACTGGGGAACAAACTCACAACCTCATGCTTGCCAGGCAAGCACTTAGGCCACTGAACTAAATCCCCAGCCCAAGTGAGGATGTCTTTGCCAGGAGCAGGCACCTCCGGGATGTATTTACAGACATCATAATGGTTAACATTTATTAAACTTTCACTTAATCCTCAGGACAGCCCATGATTACTCCCACTCTGCAGATAAGGAAGCTAACGCAAAGAAGAGTTAAGACCAGGCGAGTGGCAGAGAAGAGAGTTCAAGTTAAGAAAGTCTCTTCTGAGGGGCAGCACACTGAGTGCCAATGACTGGCATGAGTAATTAGAGAAATGCCAGTCCTGCCTGGGTTCAGGTATTTGTTCATCCTTTTGCACTTAAAACATAACTCTTCTCTTTTTTTTGGCACCAGGGATCGAACTCAGAACCTCGTACCAGGCAGGTGTTTAAGCCACTGAGCCAAGCTCCCAGCCCTATAACTCTTATTTTTTTTAAATTTTATTTTAGAGTGGGTCTCATTATGCAGTTCAGGCTGGCCTTGACTTTTTGGGGATCCTCCTGCCTCAGCCTCCCAAGGACTGGACTTACAGGCATGTGCCACCATGACTAGCTATGAAGGTAACTATTTAAAACAACGAAATCTGAATTACCCTTAGTGAAAGTTCCAAATTTTCTCCTCCCCAAAGATCCATGTCCTTGTCGTACTCTCCAAGTTCATAAAAAAAGGGCCTATGCATAGCAAAAATTCCTCCAGCCATTGCAGGTGACCTGATATGGGGACACGAAATATTATCAACTGATGCCACAGGAACAGTAATCATGTTTTCCTAAAAATTGTTTGACTATAAGTGAAATTTATAGGTAAAAATTAGAAAACAACCATATCAATATTCGAAGTATCTTTAAAAATACATCTAAGTATATAAAATTGTTACATTAAAAACCACAAGTACATAAAAATATTGGTTCATTTAATCCCCTCGACAGTCCTAAGAGGTGGGTCTTACCATTATTAATGCCATTTTCCAGATGAGGACAGAGTCTGAGACCGACAACTGACCCAAATCAGAGCTGCTTTAATACGCGTTTCTAGAGCTGCTATGCGCTTTGCCGTGTGTGTGAACAGCGCCTCTTGCTGGTGCAATTATACATGGCAACCCTAAACAGCTCAAAGTGATGGTCTGTGTATCTTTCACCGAAACGAAATGCTGCTCCCCAAAATATTGGCCGTGTGCGAAGCGTTGCAGGTCCCAGAGAATCAAAGCTCATGGAGCATTTCAAGCCGGGCGTGGTGGCGCAGGCCTGTAATCCCAGCACTCGGGAGGCTGGGGCAGGAGGATGGCCGTGAGTTCAAGACCAGCCTGAGCTACAAAGTGAGCTCAAGGCCTGCCTGAACGGCATACCGAGACCCTGTCTCAAAAAGGCAAAACAAAACAAAACAAAAACTCATAGAGCATCTCAATCTGTGGAGATATGTGACAAATGACATTCACATATATTGAGTACTGACTGTTTCTGTAGACAAGGACTCAGTAAGGGTGTTCAGGCTAAGGGAGGGCGAGGATGGTTAGGCACGGCGTTCCCAGAGCTTTAAGATGTGTGTAACCTTTGAGAAAAAGAAGGTGTCACCAACGTGGAGCCGAGAACCAAGACCACCCTGAAAAGGAAATCTCGCGGGGTAGCAGAGGGGTCGCGTGGGAATCAGTGCCTGCAAGGCCGGAGCAGAGGGGAGCTCGGAGTCCGGGTAGGCGCGGGTGCCAGAGCCAAATCAGCAACAGCCAGGAGACCGTGCGCCCACAGGGAGGCTGCCACCCACAGGGAAACTGCAAGGGGCGGGGAAGGGCGCCGGGCCAGGCGTCCTGTACAGGACAGAGGCCCAGCCTCGGCTAGTGAGGGGCTGGCCCGCGGGGTCAGGTAGAGGACGGCTCTGCAGAGGACGGACCCCTGGAGGAGCCGGCTGGTCTCTGCACCAGAGACTGGGCGCCGGAGGATCGCGCGATGGCCACGGAGCGCCCCGGTGCGGCCGCGCTCAAGGACCGACTGCATGATCTTTCTCAGGGCTCCGGCACAAAGTACTACATCGTTTTTTTCCCCATGAGCCCTTCCTATGCTTAGGTTTTAATTCTTCCTTGAGTAAGGGGTTGGGGATGCAGTTCAAAGTCGCGATCTTCAAACTTGGAACAATGAATTGAGAATTAAAAGCAAGTTGCACTGTTCATGCACTTTTAAAGACTAACGATACAGAAAAAAATCACATTAATCTCAACCTAGGACATTCCACTGGAAACACTTGGATAAGTACTTTATATGTGAATTTGGCAAAGATAGCTGCTCCCTCCAGGCTAGCCACAGTTCATTGGTAAGATACAATTCTCCCTTGAGAACAAAATTCTAAAGAAAAGTGTCAGGAATCAGAGTAGTACTTACTATTCTTGTTTTCTGGGTGTTTGTTTGTTTTTCAGACAGCGTTTTGGTATACGATCCAGGCCTTGAGCTCTCTATGTTGACCAGGTTGGCCTCAAACTCATGGCAACCCTCTTGCCTCAGCCTTCCAAGTACTAGGATTACAGAAGTGTGCCACCATACCTGGCATATTCTGGTTTTCTGAACTAGAGTGAAATGCACATTTTCAATTGAAGAAATGTAACATCTACCAAATTCTAATATTAAAAAGTTAATCTAGCATCCAAAGATAACACTAGCCAGATGTGGTAGCACATGCCTTTGATCCCAGCTACTCTGGAGGCTGAGGCAGGAGGATCACAAACTTGAAGCCAGCCTGGGCAACACAGTGAAATGAAACAAAATGTATTTATCTTCAGTAACCCAAGAAATCTACCCACGCGAAAGCTCACCGAATTGGGTTAGTTGGACCTTCTTCAGAGTCAATCTCGTAAGAGAAAATGGTATCCCATCTAAATCGGAGATTCCAGTCAAAGGCTCCCCTCACAAGAGGAGAGGACATGTACTCCAGGTTTACATCGTTAATGACATCGATGACAGGGGTCACGACAGTTCTAGAGTCCTTAGTGATGGCGGTCAGCAGGGGCTCCAACCAGACTCTGTTGACCTCACAGTGGCTGTCTAGGAATACCAGGACTTCGCCTGGGGAGGCAAGAACAGACTCACTTCAGTCCTCAGAGATGCAGCCAAGGCCAGGTCCGATGTGCTGTGTGTTTGGTGAGCACTACTAATGTGTTTGGCTCTTCAGTTGCTTTGGGGGAAACAAGAAATTTGAAAAAAATTCTTTTCACTGGACCCTCAGTGACCTAGTTAACACTTTAATTTCTGTGGACAGGATGCCTTCGTAGGCATTAACTTTGTGCTTGTGATGATAGGAGGCCTAACTGCTTTCATGGGCTCAAGCACTAAGGAGGGTCCATTCCCACTCAGAGAACAGGGGAATAATGGGTAGGGTCAAAGTACATTCAATGGGCTCAAATTGGAAAGGACCTCAAAAATTCAGGGATTCCCCTTTAAGCTTTTATTCTGTCATCCCCTCTCTCTAACTCCCCTCGTTTGATGTAAATTTCTCCACGTAATTTTTTTTTTTTTTTTTTTTTTGCGGCACCGAAGATTGAACTCACAACCTTGCGCTTGCCCAGGGCAGGCGCTTAAGGCACTGAGCCAAGCTCCCAGCCCTGTTTTTTTTGAGGCAGGGTCTCACTATGTAGCTCAGGCCGGCCTTGTGCTCGCGTTGTAGCCCAAGCCGGCCTTGAACTCACAACGCTCCGCCTACCTCAGCCTCCCGGAGTGCTGGGATTAAAGGCGTGAGCCACCACGCCCGGCTCAAGGGACCCTTATTCTACTTCACAATGGCCCAGGGCCCAAAGGCTCACGTGATGCACAGGAGTGCCACAGCATAAAACCCAGGGCAGACGATCCTGGTGCCATTTCTCAGCACGAGGGTCATACGGAAAAGCATGCGGCACCATGCAGGTGGGCTCAGCACTTTCTGCAGTTCCAGGCAACTGCTGGGGTCTTGGAAGGCATCGCTGGCGGATGAAGTAGGACAGCTGCAGGCTGGACTACACTTGTTGTGTTTGATGAGAAGCAAGAAGGCCGGGAAGGTCAGGTGTGGTGGAACACCCCTGTAATCCCAGCACTCAGAAGGCTGAGGCAGGAGTATTGCTGTGAGTTCCAGGCCAGCCTGGGATATGAAGTGAGTTCAAGGCCAGCCTGAACTGCATAGTAGTGAGACCCTGTCTCAAAAAGACAAAAAAGGAGGAGGAGGAGGAGGAAGAGAAGGAGGAGGAGGAGGAGGAGGCGGCCAGGAGGACCAGGTGTGTGTGTGTGTGTGTGTGAGACCAAGTTTGAAAGAGAGCAGGGGACAGGTCCTGGGAGACTGCACTAGAAACACAGAGTCACTTTCCAAAAATGCAAATGCCAGTGGCTCAGCAAGATGACAACTTCAAATAGCAATACACCTGTTAATACTGTGCTAAAACCCTCACGTGGGTACAGTTTATTCCATATAAATTGCTTCCCCTTGGGGTGATAAAAAGGAAGTTGAAAAGGATAAATATACATGAACCGCACGTGGTAGGTGATATATAAATCTTTGATTGAATGAGTGAATTAATGAATACATTCATGTTAGCTCACTGGCTGCTACCTCACCTGCCCACACAACAGAACTCCAGAGCTTCTGATCTGGGAGTGCCTGGCTCAGGCAACCTCTCAAAAATCCCTGGGGTGATTGGGGACAGGAGACAAATGTAGGTAGGTGGGTAGATAGAGGATAATACAGGCAAAACTATGAGGAGGGGTGGATAAGACCACAATCACAACTGAAGGCTTTAAAATTAAATGTCAATAGGACCCACAATCACAAGAAAATATCTATTCTCTTGAAATACAGATGTTTTGGAAAATGGATCTCGCTTTAAGACACAAAGGGAATGCTAATTTTTAACCACAGTATGATGAAATTAGCGATATACGAAAGACCATTTTAAAAATCCCTCTATTTTTTCCTTAGGTTTAGAAACTTTTAGGGACTTCTGTGAAGATAGTGGAGCAGTAAGCAGCAGAGAAAAAAGCCTCTCTGAGAGTCATCATCCAGATCCTGGATATAGCATCATGGGGAAGACAAGAAGGAAGTGGGTTCCCTGGACCTAGGAAGGATCTGAAGTGTGAACTGAAGCCCACAGACACAGTAAAAAGAAAAACTTCAACAAAGAAGAAGATGATAGCTGGTGGTGCCTTCGCCTGGAGCCACACTCACTGCGTGAGAGGAGCTGTCGGAACCTGGGGATGCATTGTGATGGTGACGGTAATGGCTGGCGACTCTGGAGACTTCTGGAGAGAGATGCGCCAGTGGAGGGGAGTGGTGGACATGGAGGACTGCACTGCCTGGTGGTGAGTGCACAGGACTCAGTCCTCCCGCGGGAGAGAGTGACTGGCCAGGAGCCATTTTGGAGTCAGGCTGAATAAGCCCAAAACCAGAACTGCTGCTGGCTTTCTCCAGCAGCTCCTAGCTGGGTGCAGACTGATGGAAATTGCCTGGACTGCAGCAAGCCCGATGAGTCTGGTCTCAGGGTAGGCCTGCTAAAGTTATCTACTACTCTGCCATAAATCAATGGCTGCCTTGCTGGAATAGAGTGGCACAATTTGGGACTCTGTCTCCACAGACTGTCTACTAGTGAACCCAGAGAGAATCCTGCAAGTGGACTATTTTTTTTTCATTTCTTTTCTTTTTTTCTCTTGTTTGTTGTTTGTTTGTTTTATTCAGTTTCTTTTTATTTCTCTTTCTCTCTTTTTTTTTAATGAGTGTGAGAGTGGTTCCTAACCTCTTTGTGGGTGTGATTCTGTTCTGTTCTACCTTTTATACCTTCCA
Source organism: Dasyprocta punctata (assembly GCA_004363535.1). Taxonomy (NCBI): domain Eukaryota; kingdom Metazoa; phylum Chordata; class Mammalia; order Rodentia; family Dasyproctidae; genus Dasyprocta; species Dasyprocta punctata. The sequence goes on along the minus strand of RJWM01015763.1, from coordinate 31,183 downwards.
CCTCTCTTTTCCTTCAGTCTTCTGCACCAGTTTCCCCAAGTTGGCGAGATACATCTTTGTCCTCCAACCTTACGTGTAATCTCTTTCTCTTTTTCCACTTCTCTATTTTCTCCTTAATCCATTTTAGTTTGAACCCCAGGGGAAAATTGACACATTACAGACTTACGTACTGCATATAATTATCTGGCTTGTTTTACATTGTCCTATAATCACAAATCTAATTCATACAGTTAAAAATTGCAAATTAAAGGTTAGCTCAGTTTGTTGTTTTATAGGCTGTGTTTGATGCTCTTGGTACCACTACAGACAAAACTGACACAATTGATCTAAACAGCTATTGGCCCTGATAATCCATGACTGAGACTAACTAAGGGTCACAGAAAATACAGTGGCACAGTACCAAAGAACCAGGAACCAGGCCAAACAAGCAACAACTTCTCATCTCCAACAAACTGAAGAGGTAAGAGCTTCCAACAGACTCAAAACCCAAAAACCAGCTACACCTGGAAGATACCTCAGAGTCATAATCATCACCTAAATGTCCTAAATACCACCAATAAAGCAACCCACCATAGGCAATTTACAAGCATTACCTCAGGAATTAAACTAAAAAAAGAAAAGAAATGAGAAGACACTCAAGCAAGATGCAACTCCAGACATCCCATTCACCAAAGGCAAACCCAGGGGGCAATGAGGTGGGACAATCCAAAAGCCCCCCAACAGGGCTCTCTGGTGTGTTAACAAAGCAATTGAATGAGGCTCTGGAAAAAAATTAAATCAGAAATAATCTCTCAAGTAACTACAGAGATTACCAGAATATACACCATCCTTAGCAACATTAGTGCAGACACAGAAAAAAAAAAAATAAATAAATAAACGAGCTGAAGCAAATTATGGAAGATCAGCATAGGAAAGAAATGGAATCCATAAAGCAGATTCCAGCAGATATCCAGGAGAAGAAAAAGTCCATAAAAAGTATTCAAAGCAGATTAGGCCAACATGAGGACAGGACCTCAGATATTGAAGGCAGGCTTGCAGTTAGCAAAAGGAAAAGAAAGATTTCTCAAAACTAGCAAGGGAACATGAGAAATCAATTTAGCAGCTGCTTGATGAGACAAAGAAGAAAAACTTAAGATTAATTGGAGTCAATGAACAAGCAGGAGATACCACAAATAACATTAAAAACATCCTCATGGTGTGCGTGACTGGCACGGACTCCAGGAAGAAAAAGAGGTGTGCCTCCTTTAGGCCTACTGGCAAAGAATCAAGGACATTCCCACTGCGCACCGCCCCCCTCCCCGCCCCCAGCAACCTGCTCGTTCGGAGGACTGGCTAAGTTGATAGCAACTATGGTACATAAAGCAACTAAGTGCATGTATTGTTTGGTTGATTTTGCAGGCCTGGAGCCTGCAGTCTGAGCATCTCTTGGGAAGATGATAGTATGCAATGTAGTAAATATGGGGGATTCTCTTCTGTCTTGTCTTTGAGGCCCAATATTGTTCTCATTGTTTTTCTTTATTCTGATTAATTTTCATTTTTGCTTTATTTCATATTCTGTTTTTATTGGTTTTATTCTGTTTTGTTTTTGGTTTGATTTTACTATACCTGATGGAATGGTCAACTATTCTGAAAATAACAAGATATACTATAGTAGTTATTGTTTTCCTAGTATCTTTCTTTGAAGTTCTGTACCAGTCCTACTGCTTTGTTTTGATTGACTTTGTTCTGTGATGTTTTGTTAGATTTTACTATCTTTAAAAAAAAAAATTTAAAAAAATCCTCATAGATATTGTGACAGAAAACTTTCCTGGTAGAGAAAAAGAATTTGACATATAAATAAGTGAGGCATGTAGAACTCCAATTAGCAGTGATCAAAAAAAAAAATCTAAGGCCAGGCATATCATAGTCAAAAGTCCAGAAATTCCACACAAGAATAAAATCATAAAAGCTATTAGGGAAAAGAAACAAATCACCTATAAAGGAAAGCCCATCAGAATCACAGCTGACTTCTCAGTACAAACTCTCAAGTCAAGGAGAGCTCAGAGTGAAGTACTCCAAGTTCTAAAGGAAAACAATTTTCAACCCAGACTGATGTACCCTGCAAAACTATCTTTCAAAATTGATGGAGAAATAAGATACTTACATGACAAAGAACATCTGAGGAAATTTATGACCGCTAAATCAGCACTCCAAAATGTTCTGGAGGACATTTTAGAAAGAGATAATAAGGACTACGGCTCCATGAACCCCAACAGAAGGAATCTACCAGGGAAGAAAAACAATTAGAGGGAAGGGGGAAAAAAAGGAGCCAACAATAGGAAAATAACATGACAAGGGTAAGTCAATACATATCAGTTTTAAATATCAATGTTAATGGTCTCAATTCACCAGTCAAAAGGCACAGACTGGCAGAATGGATCAAGAAGCAAAATCCAAGAATATGCTACATACAAGAAACACATTCAATTCAAAAAGAAATTCACGGACTGAAAGTCATAGGATGGAAAACAATACTCCCAAGCAACAAGAACCCAGAAAAAAGTAGGGGCAACTGTTCTATTTGCAGACAAAGTGAATTTCAAGCCAAGACTGATTAAGAGAATTTATATAGCACCCAGTTATATAGAACAATTACTAATGGACATGAAAAATCAAATAAGCCCTAATGCAATTGTATTGGGAGGCCTCAATACCCCACTGTCACAAAAAGACAGATCAACTAGACAAAAAATCAATTATGAAATAGTAGAACTAAGTCAAACGTTTGAGCAAATGGACTTATTAGATATCTATAGAGTGTTCCACTCCACAACATCAGAATACACATTCTTCTCAGCTGCACATGGGATATTCTCCAAAATAAACCACGTACTGAACATGCTTAAGTAAATGTAAAGGAAATGAAATTATTCAGTGCATACTGTCTGACCACAGTGCAATGAAATTGGAAATCCATGCCAAAGGAAACCAAAAGAACTTCATCAACACATGGAAATTAAATAGCATCCTACTGAACAACCAAGGGGTCACAGATAAAATTAAATAAGAAATTCGACAGTTTTTACAGTTGAATGATAATGACAGTACACATACCAGAACTTGTGGGACACAATGAAAGCAGTCTTAAGAGGGAAATTTAAGCCGGGCGTGGTGGCGCATGCCTTTAATCCCAGCACTCAGGAGGCTGAGGTAGGCAGAGCATTGTGAGTTCGAGGCTGGCTTGGGCTACAATGCGAGCACAAGGCCGGCCTGAGCTACATAGTGCGACCCTGCCTCAAAAAACTAGGGCCGGGAGTTTGGCTCAGTGCCTTAATTAAGCGCCTGCTCTGGCAGGCGCGAGGTTGTGAGTTCAATCCCCAGTGCCGCAAAAAATAAATAAATAAAAATAAAATAAAATAAAAAAGAGGGAAATTTATAGCAGTAAATACCCATATCAAGAAAACAGAGCAGGGCTGGGGATTTATTTATTTATTTATTTTTGTGGCACTGGGGATCGAACTCATAGCCTTGGGCCTGCCTGGCAGGCACTTAAGCCACTAAGCCAAATTCCCAGCCCTAGTATTTTGAGACAGGGTCACACTATGTAGTTCAGGCCGGCCTTGTGCTCAAGTTGTAGCCCAAGCCAGCCTCAGATTCACAATGCTCCTCCTACCTCAGCCTCCCGACTGCTGGAATTAAAGGTGTGCACCACCATGCCAGGCTCAGAGCTGGGTATTTAGCTCAGCAGCATAAGCGCCTGCCTGGGAAGC
>RJWM01015763.1:0-27334 GCA_004363535.1 Dasyprocta punctata | reverse complement strand
AAGATGAACAGGCTAACCCAAAAGCTTGTACAATGGAGGAAATTATAAAGATCAGAGCAGAAATTAACACAGTGGAGACTAAAACAAAACAAAACAAAAACAAAAAACAAAGAATCAATGAATGGAAGACTTGGTTCTTTGAAAGATTAAATAAAATTGACAAACCCTTGGCCAACCTTATCAAAAAATGGAAAGAAAAGACTCAAATCCATGCAATTAGGAATGAAAAGGGTGAAATCACAACAGACCCTGCAGAAATCCAGAAAATCATCTATATTTACTTTGAAAACTTGTATTCTAATAAGATGGAAAATACAGAAGAAATGGACAGATTGCTAGATACATGTGAATTACCAAAGTGGAATCAGGAAAATATAAATATCCTAAATAACCCAACATCAATAAATGAAATCAAAGATTAAAAACCTATCAACAAAGAAAAGTCCAGGTCCTAATGGACTCACTGCTGAATTCTACAGGAAATTTAGTGAAGACCTAACACAACTACTTCTCAAACTCTTTAATGAAATTGAAAGGGAAGTAATGCTCCCAAATTTATTCCTGGAAGCAAGCATTACTCTGATTCCAAAACCAGAGAAGAAATAAGAAAGAGAATTACAGGCCAATCTCCCTAATGAACATTGATGCAAAAATCCTCAATAAGATACTGGCCAAGAGACTGCAACAAATCATCAAGAGGATTGTACACCGTGATCAAGTGGGATTCATCCCAGGGATGCAGGGATGGTTCCACATATGTAAATCCATAAATGTAATACACCAGATTAACGGAGCCAAGGACAAAAATCATGTTATCATCTCAATAGATGCAGAAAAAGCTTTTGACAAAGTTCAGCACTTATTCATGACAAAAAAAAAAAACCTACAGAAAATTGGAATAGATGGTCTTTATCTCAATCTGATAAAGGCCACCTGTGACAAAGCAACAGCCAACATCATACTAAATGGAAAAAACTGAAAGCTTTTGCTCTAAAATCAGGAACAAGACAAGGATGTCCACTGTCTCCACTCTTATTCTACATAGTTAGTCCTGGAAACTTTAGCTGGAGCAATTAGACAAGAGAAAGAAATAAAAGGAATAAAGATAGGAAAGGAAGAAGTTAAACTAGCATTATTTGCAGATGACATGATACTCTACCTAGAAGATCCCAAAAACTCCACCAAAAGATTTGATAAACAAATTCAGTAACATAGCTGGTTACAAAGTCAACACTCAAAAATCAATAGCCTTCTTATACACAAATAACAAACTCACTGAGAGAAAAAGCAGGGAAACAATACCTTTTACAATAGCATCCAAAAAAAAAAAAAAAAAAAAAAAAAAAAAAAAAAAAAAAAAAAAAAAAAAAAAAAAAAAGAAAGAAATACCTAGGAATCAATCTAACAGAGGAGATAAAAGACTTCTACACTGAAAGCTACAGTACTCTGAAAAAGGAAATTGAAGAAGATATTAGAAAATGGAGAGATATCCTGTGCTCTTGTGTAGGAAGAACCAATGTATTGAAAATGGCCGTACTTCCAAAACTGTTACACAGATTCAACGCAATTCCAATTAAACTTGCAATAGAATATCTCACAGAATTGAAGAAAACAATCCTAAAATTCATCTGGAACCAGAAGAGAACTACAATAGCAAAGGCAATCCTGGGCAGCAAAGACAAGGGGGCATCACGATTTCTGACTTGAAATTATAGTAGAAAGCTACTGTGATAAAAACAGTATAGTCCTGGCAAAACAACAGACATGAAGATCAATGGAATAGATTAGAAGATGCAGAAACAACTGCAGACACACGAAGCCACTTTATCTTTGACAAAGGCGCCAAATACATTCACAGGAAGAAAGATAGCCTCTTTAATAAATGGCTCTACACATGCCAGAGATTAAAACTGGACCCATATCTTTCACCATATACTAAGCTAAAATTGATCAAAGATCTAAGTATTAAAACAGAGACATTAAATCTGCAGGAAGTTAGAGTAGGTAAAACTTTTGAAGTCATTGGTGTAGCCAAAGACTTTATGAACAAAACCCAGAATGCACAGGAACTATTGCAAAGAATCAATAACTGGGATCTCACCCTACTGAAAAGCTTTTGCACAGCAAAAGAAACCACCAACGCAGTGAACAGACAACCCACAATGTGGAAGAAAATGTTTGCCAGCTGTTCCTCAGACAAAGGATTGCTATGGAGAACATATAAAGAACACAAAAGAATCAGTCTACCCAGATTTAATCACCTAATCCAAAACCGGGCATCTGAGACGAATACACACTTCTCAGATGAAGAAATACAAACAGAAAGTAAATAAGTGAAAAATGTTCAACATAACTGGTCATTTGAGAGATGCAAATCAAAACAACACTGAGATTGCACCTCAACTCAGAAAGAATGGCTAGTATTAAGAAATCAACCAATAACAAATGCTGGAGGGGTTGTGGAGAAAAAGGAACTCTTCCCCACTGTTGGTGGGAGTGTAGACTGGTGCGACTACTGTGGAAATCAGTGTGGACATTCCTCAAAAAGTAGAATTAGAGGTCCCATTCGATCCAGGTATTTTCCTTCTGGGTATATTCCTAAAAGAATCAAGAACAACATACCACAGTGTTATATGTGCATCCATGTTTATATCAGCACAGTTTATAATAGCCAGATCTTGGAAACAACCTAAATGCCCCTCAACTGAGGAATGGATAAAAAAGATGTGGTACTTTTATACCATGGAATACTACTCAACCATAAAGAATGATTAACTGGACATTTTTTTGGTAAATGGATGCACCTTGAGAACATACTCATTAGTGAAATAAAGAAGACACATGTGTAAACATCGTATTGTTTCATTAGTGTGCTAAACTGAAAGAAAAACATGTATATGTGTATGTATATGTATATAAAAATAGTTGAGATAGTTACACTATTGATTTCTCTGAGTTTGCTGAAGAGAAAGATTTGTACTGGTATTGTTCAGACAATTGAAGGCAGATGTCTTGTGATCTGGGTGAATGATTTGGGGATGACAATGTGCAATGTATGTACCATTGTTGCCCCCGATTGACATACCTTGAAATTTTGTTGTAGTTTTTTTCTTTTTTTAATTTCTTTTTATCTTTGAATAAAATGGATTTGAGAAGAAAAAAGAAAACTGAGTTGCAGAGGTAGACTAAAAAAAGCCAGAAACTTTTAATTTCATTTTTTAAAAAAATGACCTAAATTAAAGGGGAAGCCAAAAAAGATTCCCAGTGCCTGGACAATTTATTGAATAATTTTATGTAACTTTCCAAATACAGATCATCAACCTTATGTAGTTTTTTAGTAAAAAAACAAGCAAGCAAGCAAACAAACAAACAAACAAAAAAAACCCCAAAGACATCATACAAGAAGGCGAAGTATAAGAAAACAGTACAGAAAAAGAAAATCGTAAACTAATTTTACTTTTGAACACAGATGCAATGTGTTGTATGGAGATGAGGAAGGCCGGGGAGAGAACGTGCCTGAGTTAACATGTCTTTCTAGTGACTACAGGGAACCTTTGAATGGGGCCAGAACTGACCCAATCTTGAGTCCATGCTCCCCCTCCACCCAGTCCCAGGGTTCCCCTGGGGTCTTCAGCACCCAAAACACATCTCAGTGTTTGGGTCTGGGTAACTCTGCCTGTGACAGGGTAGACATGATGACCCGTGCAAAAGAACCCCTTCCATTTGAAATAGCAAACAGACATGTTTAGAAGCACTGTGAGATCAAAGGCGCAAGCCCGCAGACACGGGGAAGGGCTCTGAGAGCATGAGGACCCCCAAGGCCAGCCACACAGTCGCGTCCCCACAATGTCCATACCTGAGGCGTATGACGCTCCGATCATCTTAGCTCGAATCAGCCCCTCTCTCTTTTTGTTTCTTACCAATTTAACCTTTCCCCGAAAACTTTCCAGATAATAATTGAGCTTTTCTTTCAAATCATCTGAAAAAAAACCAACCGGTACTTGACATTTATAAACTGTAGTGCCAGAAAACAATTTATCATCATCACCGATTTCTAAAAACCGGACCATTCCACAGAAGTTCTAACTTTCAAAGGAATTTCTATGCTTTTAGTGAAATGTCTCTGTTTTTAAAAATCACTATTAAAATTTTAATAGAAAAAGTGTGAGCGAGAGCACTTCGGTGCAATCTGATTTTGCTGCTAACCACACAAACTGCACTGTAATCACAATGCTTTTGACTTTGTAGTGATTCTTACGATAGTTATCAGACTACTTGGGCCCTAAATTCGTCGTCTGCAAGAGGGGTTGCTCACCATGTTCCTGGCAGCCCTCTAGGGAACCTGGTACCCTAGAGTCACTCAGTATTTGGAGACTGAGACCCAGGGAGATGGATATAGCTATCCCAGAGTTCTAAATCCAGAGTCCCGGGAGTGAGGAGCAATAGGCACAGGTTCATAGTGCTTGTGGCAGAAGCCAGAATCCTTTTCCTTGTCTTTAAGAGTGCCAGGGCCCTGCAGGAAGGGGTTCAGGTTTCTCAGCCACACAGAGGGGTAGGCAGCATCTCAGCACAACTGCCTGCAGACCTCTCTAGCAACCGGAGCAAGGGACTCTGGAAACCAGACCCTGGAGCAGATGAAGCCAGGGTGGGTGGCAGTCATGGCTGACCCAAAGTGATGGCTTGCTGGAGTTTTCAGATGCCATTACACTGCTAGCTGGTGACCAAGAGGGACCAGGATGATGGGAAAGGTGGACAATGGTAGGTCCTGGACATGTCATTTGTGTAACTTAGTGGAGGCAGATCCCCAGGCCTCTGTCTCCTGCTACCTAAGCAGAGGGGGTCCACTGGAAGAAGAACTGATGGACAGAAGCCTGCAACAACAGGCTTTGGTCCAAAAGTGTCCTGTGATCCACAGTGAAATCATTGAGAACTAAAGACAGGTGTCAATCCTGAGCCCCATTAGAACATATCACCTGTGTCTGTGTTCAAGGTTCTATATGGGCCAAGGCCAAGGTCCAGGGAAGCAGAAGTAGGTGTTGGTCTGGAAGTACCCTCAGTGACCCCACTAGTCTCTTATGAAAAGGACTGAAATGCACAATGAATGTATGAGCAGGTACAAAGGATAGGGAATAAAAGTTTGCGCTCTTCCTCCAAATATATTTGTCAAAATTTAATCCCCAGAACAGTATTTGGAGATGGGGACATAAGGGTGGGGCCCATACAAACAGGATTAGTGCCCTCAAAGCAAGAGGCCAAATAGCTCACTTGATTTCTTTCTGCCATGTAACGACACAGCACAAAAGACATCTGTTTACAGCCAGAAAGAGGACCCTGAGCAAGAATTTGACTTTATGGGCACTTGGTCTCAGACTTCCCACTTTTAGAACTGTGAGAAATAAATGTTTGTTGCTTAAGCCACCACCAGGGTATGATGTTTTGTAAGAGCTGTTAAGCGAAGACACCAGGCATGTCTCCAACTTGTAGTGAGAATCTACAAGACTGACAAAGGGGACCGATGGTCTTTCTGGAGCTGCATCCCCTGGCGGGACCTTTGCACTATGAGCTGAGCCCACGTGTGGCTTTGCTGTGGCTTCTTGCCAAACACACTCAATGCTATGAGCAGCAGAGGCATCAGGACAACTCTCCATGTCTTCTCATGCACAAGTCTGGAAGTTAACAGTCCTCGTGCCCTCCAATGATATTGATGCCCATGGCGGTGATGCTAATATGTGACAGGAGCCACCCACAACATCTGAAATTCCAAATGAAGTGACATTAATTGAGTCAAACTCCAGAGCCACCTAGCATCACTCTCTACAGGCTGAACTTGCAGGATGTCTTCTTCTTTTGCCTTTTGTTCTTCCAGCTCACCACTATCCAAGATGGTATCACGGCTCTGGCACTCTTGGCTAGCTTAAAGTTCACACGCAGTTGTAAAACAGACAACTAATTTTAGATTCTAAGGTACTTAACTAGATTTTGTGCTTATATCACAATTCTTTTAAAACCAATAAGCCTAAAAAAACCCCAAACAAACCAATAAGCCTAGAGGAATAAGCACATTAACTATTCATTGGTCCAATAGAGTTCTTTCATGTATAGTAAACCTGGATCAAGTCATTTCCTCAACAGTTCTGCATATTCATGAGATAAATTCAACTAATCCCCTTCTTGCATAGTTTCCTTTTATTATCTCTGACTTTATGCCCCTCTCACCCTACCAACTCTACACTCATACACAAATTACAAGCAACGCCGAAGTAGCCAAAATTCGCAGTGCTTTTTCTTGTCTCTAAGTCTGCACAAGGTGCTTCCTGTATCTAAAACACCTTTCTTTTCTCTCCAGCTGGATAACTCCAACTCCTTCCATCTTCCACATACATGTCACTTCTTCCAAAGCAGTATCTAAAGATGAAGCCGGGACTCCGGATTGGCCTTGTGGGAGCCCCATCAGGAGAGGGACCAGTTCTTCCTTGTCCCCAACATGCACCAAGAGCACCCGGCACCACAGCACCTCCACGCCCACCAAGAACAAACTTGTAGAAATAGCACTCAGCCCACCAAGCAAGTACTTTTCCAAGCAGGGTGAACAGTCAATGCACCGTCTTACCGAATTTGCTCATGTCGTCCACTAGAATGATTTCTTCAAGGAGATAAGGTGGCGTGAGATACACAACGCTGGACACTGTTCGAAGTAAGGCATTAAATTCCTCATTATAGAAGCAAATGATAACGCTGGCTGTCGGTAAGTGATGTGAGTAATGTTTGTGAAGACATCTGCCACAATACAGGAGGAAAAAATGAATCCTCTAAAAGGCTTGAATGTTTGGGCTTTCATTCAAATATCTTCCCTTAGTTTCACCCTGTCCTTCAATTGATGATTATGACAATAAAATAATAGATCACCTAAAAGCATAAAAATTACGGTTGTGCAAAATATTAACTTCTATGTTTTTCTAATACTTTTGAAATTATTTACTCCTTCTTAATTGTTCTTTCCTGACACTCTATTTTGATAATTTAATTTTGTTTTAAATATAGCCTAAATACAAATTATAGCTATATGTTAGTTTTTATTTTTAAAGCAAATCACTAAATTTATACACACCGAAGGCTCACATTAAATTGATTACTGGCAAGAAAACAGACACATAGTATCTGGGTGTGGTGCTGCATGACTATAATCCCAGTACTTGCGAGGCTGAGGCAGGAGGATCATTGTGAGTTCAAGACCAGCCTGGGCCACAAAGTGAGCTCAAGGCCAGCCTGAACTGCAATGCATGACCCTGTCTCAAAAAGACAAACACAAGCAAACAAACAAACAAACAAAAGGAAGAGAAAGAAAGAAAGAAAGAAAGAAAGAAAGAAAGAAAGAAAGAAAGAGAAAGAAAACAGACACATAGACCAATGAAACAGAATAGAGAGCCCAGGAACAACTTAACGTGCTAGGGCCAATTGATTTTCTTCTTTTTTTTTGGCACCGGGGATTAAACTTACAACCTCGCGCCTGCCAGGCAGGCACTTAGGCCACTGAGCTAAATCCCCGGCTCTATTTTTTGAGACAGGGTCTCACTTTGCAGTTCAGTCTGACCTTGAACTCACTTTGTAGCCCAGGCTGGTCTCGAATTTACAACGATCCTCCTGCCTCAGCCCTCTGAGTGCTGGGATTAAAGGCATGTGCCACCATGCCCAGTTTACTGTTAAGCCTTTAAAAAAGAAAGATATTCAGTTGTTTGTCACATGGATGGATCTGGAGGATATTACATTAAGTGAAAATAATCCAGGGACAGAAACACAAATTCTGCATGATATTACCTATGAAATAAGTCAGTCAGAAAAATGATAAATGTGGTATGATTTTACTTATTCAGGGTCCCTGGAGCAGCCAAATTCATACAGACAGAAAGTAGCATGGTGGTTGCAAAGGTATAGGAAAAGGGAAAGGGAGACAGGAAGTTGTTTGTTGGGTTCAGAGTTTCAATTTGGGATGATGGAAAATTCTGGAGATGGATGGAGTGATGGCTGCACACCAATGTGAATGTACTAATGCCACTACATTGTACCTTTAAAAATGGCTATGATGGGCCAGAGATATAGCTCTGCGGCACAGTGCAAGGTCCTGAGTTCAATTGCTGAACCCCCTCCCCCAAATGGCTATAATGGTAAATTGTGCATTATGTTTTACTACAATTTTTTTTTCTTTTTGCTTTTTGGTACCGGGGATCATGACTCATGACCTTGCACTTGCCAGGCAGGCACTGATGCCACTGAGCTATATCCCGGCCCTTACCACAATTTTTAAAAGCAGTTATCAATAGAAATGATTGAAGGAACAATGAAAATGAAGTAGTGGTTTCGCCGGATGGGGAATCTCCTCATATGCATTCATTAACCTATGAGGTTTTACCTTTGGATGGGGAAATTTCCGTGTCTTCATTTCTTGTTAAGATTGCTGTGGTTGGGTTTTCCTCTGTTCCTGTGTTTTATTCCCCCTAATGAAATGTGGGGAGGAGGTTTTCAGCTCTGACTCTCCTACCTTCCCTAAATCTTCCTGTTATCACAGAAGCTAGCTGATTGTCAACTGCGGCAGATTGAAGAAACAATGAAAGTAAAAATATGCAGCAGTTGGAAGAAAAAAAAAATAGCTGTCTGCGTCATTTTCTAGTGGGATGATTCCTCCTTTGCCCAGAAACACTTCTGCTGATGGAGTAAAAAGACCTGCAGGTGACTTAACTCTTGGACACCTCCAGGACTCTGTGCGGGTGGAGATGTGCTTGTTGTCTGTCACTCCACACCTTAGCATCTTGAAATAGGATCTCAGTGTTATCTGACTTCAAGTCCTAAAAATCGGAGTCTGTACTGTAAGACTTCTGACGGGCTGATGTTAAAATCTTCTTAGCAGCTATCTTGGTTTTAATGTAGGAGGAACCCACCTTGTATCCCGGGTGTCCGGCACCTTTCTCTCCTGGCCCAGACTTCTACTGAGAACAGCATTAAATCCGTATGTGGAAAATCCATCTAAAATCTCCCGGTCTGAATAGTCAATATTCTGATCTGCAGGAAAAGGTAACAGAGTCGTGTGAGTAAAGATTGACCATTGTTACAGAGACACCAGGCAACGGGAAAAACTCTGTCCTGAGGTCTTTTTACTCCATCAGCAGAAGTGTTTCTGGACAAAGGAGGAATCATCCCACTAGAAAAACTCACTCCTTTTTATGATGAGTCGAGTCGTTTGCTTGGAATTAAATCCACCCCAGATGAAAAGGTTAAAGGTGGGATCACAAAGTATTCACTCAAACCAAAGCAGATTTAAGTCATTAGATCTTCGTGGGAGGAAGCTGGTCAGTGTCCTCAGTGTTAACCTGATTGTCAATTACAGTAGGAAGTTGTCATAACAGAAAGATTTAGGAAACGTGAGGCTGAAAGCCTCTTCCCCATGTCCCCTTAGGGGAAATAAAATGCTGTAATAGAGAATAACCCAACCACAGCAAACTGAACAATAAATGAAGACAGGGAAAATTCCCCATCCAAAGAGAAAACCTCTTAGGTGGGAAAAACAAAATGGAATCATAAAAGAAACAAAAAGAATCAACACAATTAAAAGAATGATTAAGGAATACAGGAGTCAGAGGACCATTTCAAGAAGTGCACAATTCACTGGAAGATGCAGTAAGTTATTTTATACAAATAAGTGGAAATCACAATGAAGATTTAGTAGTTATGACATCAAATATGTTGAAGCAAAACAGAAATATCAACAGGAACTGCCACAGATAAACAGTAATGGGAAGTTGGGCATGGTGGCACACGCCTGTAATCCCAGCACTTAGGAGGCTGAGGCAGGAGGATTGTTGCAAGTTCAAGACCAACCTGGGCTACAAAGTGAGCTCAAGGTCAGCCTGAACTGCATAGTGAGACCTTGTCTCAAAAAGACAAAAGACAAAAAAAAAAAAAAAAAAAAAAAAAAAAAAAAAAAAAAAAAAAAAAAGGGAATAGGATAATTTAAGAACAATTAGAGAAAAAGAAATAACTTGAATAGTATAATGAATTACTTCCTTGGTGGGTGTATATTGCACTTAGACTTCTAGGAAGTTCACATTTTCCCCTCAGTGCCTAAGGAATATTTTTTGCAAAACTGATCTAAAACACTATAAATAAAGGAGGATCTGGTAAAAACGGAGTAGCCCCATTCCTCCCAATTCCTGTTTCATATGACTAAAAAAGTCTGCGCCCAGCACAACAGATGCAAGATGAAGGAAGGAAGCCACTGCCCAAGGGCCCCCTGCGTTTCTGTGTGGACACCCACAAATCTCAGCTGGAGCCACCTGTAGGCATCGATGGAAGCCAACTCTCAGGATCCTCCCTCACCCAGAAGCTAGGAGAGGGGTGGCTTGGTGAGAGACTTGGCACCTGTTCTGCTTGCTGCTCTGCTCCAAGGGAGCGGCTCTCCTCTCTCAGGCCCTGCGAGGTCAGGAGGGTGAGCAGGACCCACTGCCATGCGGTGACCTCTGGGTGGAGCTGGCAGGCTCAGCAGGAACTGGTCCTCAGCAGCTTCACCTGGTGGAAGCAGGGGCTGCCCTGTCTCCCCAACAGTGTCACCAGCAGGTTGAGCCAGTGAGTCAGGGCCCACAGGGGACCTGCATTTCTTCCACTCCACCCATCCTAAGCAAGGCAAGGTACACACAGAGGGCACACAAAGGGGTAGACTGAGCAGGCCCAGCAGGAAGGCAAACACACACACTCCCCAGGTCCTTGGGCTGCATCTCGACAGGGCCCTCCTTACTGAAAAGGAAGCTGGCATAGAATATGGCCTGACACTATCCCAAATGTCCATCACCCAATGCAAAGTCACTTGTCACAGCAAGAACTAGAAAGACCTCTGATTAAAGCTGAAGAAACAACCAACAGAGGCCCACACTGAGATGAACCAGAGGGTGGAGTACGTGGCTGGGGTGTTAACCCTCCCACTGTCACGGCTGACCTCAGAAATACGAACCCTCTACATATTGTTAGGGGTAACATCCAACCTGCAGTCTCTACAGGATGAAAGCATCCATCATAATACTGCAAACACATGGGAAGAAGGAGAAGAAAATAGGATGGAAGCCGGGCATGATGGCACACACCTTTAATCAGAGCACTTGGGAGGCTGAGGCAGGAGGATCCTTGTGAGTTCGAGACCAGCCTGGGCTACAAAGTAAGTTCAAGGCCATCCTGAACTGCATAGTGAGACCCTGTCTCAAAAAATAGGGCTGGGGATTTAGATCAGGGGCATAAGCACCTGCCTGGCAGGCACGAGGTTGTGAGTTCGATCCCTGGTACAAAAAAAAAAAAAAAAAGAGAGAGAGAGAGAGAGAGAGAGAGAGAGAGAGAGAAGAAAATAGGATGGAAATAGAAGTTTTAAAAAAAAAAAGGAAATCATAGATCCAAAAGGTACAGTAATCTAAATGAACACACTGAACTTGTCACATCATAGCATAGTGGTGATAAATGATAGAATTGATGAGTTCGAGGACAAATCAATAGTAATTACCCCCCAAAAGACAAAATAAACTGGAAAAAAGTGAAGAGAGTCTCAGGGAACCTCAGGACAACAAGAGAGCTGAATTTGTGACATGGGTATGGGGAGAGGACAGGGCAGGGCTATGAGTACTCCAAGGAATTATGGTCGAAAGCCCCCTGAATGTGGTGAGAGATGGAAATCTATGGATTTGAGAGGGTGAGCAAACCTTCAATAGAGGAAGCCAAAGAAATCCATGTCAACATGCATTATGATTTTTTTTTCTTTTTAAGACAAGTTCTCAGTATGCAGTTCAGGCTGGCCGTGAGCTCACTTTGTAGCCCAGGTTGGTCTTGAACTTGTAACGATCCTCCTGCCTCAGCCTCCCGAGAGCTGGCATTACAGGAGTGCGCCGCCATGCCTGGCTAGCATGCATTATGATTAAACTTCTGAAAGGTGAAGGCAAGGAGATGATTCCAAGCACTGAAAGAAAGGAGCAGACCACAGCCAATCCCATTTGCAGCAAAAATATCCTCTAGGAAGTGTAGGAACATAAGGAAAGCCTCAGATGAAGGAAAAGTAAGATTTGTTACTGGAAAACCCAACCTTAAAAAATGATGAAAGTGCAATCCCATCACTCTGGGAAGCTGAGGCAGGAGGATGGATCACAAGTTGGAGCCCACTTTGGGCAATTTAGCAATTTAGCAAGGCCCTGTTCTTAAATTAAATAAAAAATAAAAAGGAAGGGGGATGTAACTCAGTGCAAAGGCTCTGGTTTCAATTCCCAGAACCGGGGGGGGGGGGCGGGAAGGAAGTTCTCTAAACAAAAAGGAGACAAGAGAAGAAGACTTGGAACTTTAGAAAAAAGAACATCAAAATGGGCAAAAATAGGAATAAATATAATAGAATATCCTTCTTGTAATATTCTCAATACTATCTGATGGCTGAAGCAAATATTAAAACTCTGGGATGATGGCACAGTAGGTAGAGGAAAAACAAAGAGAATTATATTTTAACATGAGGGAGCCTGAGGAAGTTTATTTTTTATACTTTCCTTGAAGCAGCAAAATATCAGCACATGAAGACTTGTACATTCTGTATGTATAATGTGATACCTAGAGCAAGCACTAATAAAACTATGCAAAACGATGCACAAAAAAACACTAAGTCAACCAATGGAACTCTGAAATATGTTCAAGTAGTCACAGGAAGGAAAAAAAAACAGAAAAAGGAAAAGGAGAAGAAACAAACAAGTATTAAAAATGTTCAACTTAACCGTAACATGTTAAACAGTAATATTAAATGAAAATGACCTACATATACCAATGAAAGACCTAGACTGGTAGAGTGGATTAAAATGGTAATCCAATGATATGCAACCTACAGGAAACTCAGTTCAATGCAATATAGTTAGACTGAAAGAAAAAGGATAGAAAAAGGTATACCACAAAACTATGAATCAAAAAAGTGGGAGTGGCTATACTAATATCAGATAATACAGACTCCAGAACAAATAAAATTAGCAGCAACAGAGTTCAATCTTATATACTTTTTTTTTTAATTTTTGAGACAAACTCACTATGTAGTTCAGGCTGGCACTGAAGTCACTATGGAGCCCAGGCTGGCCTTGAACTCACTGCAATCCTCCTGCCTCCATCTCCCAGGTGCTGGGATTGCAGGCATGCACCACCACGCCCAGCCCAGATATTACATACTGGTAAGGGGATCAATCTACCAGGAGACTCAGTGGTCCTATATATAAATGAACCAAACAATACAACCAAAAATACACGAGGCAAAGGCTGCTAAAAGCTGAAAGGAGAAACAGATAATCCATATCCTGGATTATAAAGTAAACCTCAAAAATGTAACAAAATTGAGTCATACAATACATTTTCTGACCATAATAGCATCAGACTGGATATCAGCATCAGAAAGACACAGAAAATTATCCAAACACTATGAAATTGAAAAATAAGCTTCTAAGTAATTCAGAGAAACTCTCAAAGAAAATATAAAAATACACAAAACTGAACGAAAATGAAAATTCAACACATCAAAACATGTAGGATGCAATATTATGAAGATGTCAATTTTTCCCAAATTGATCTATAGATTCAGTGCAGTTTCATTCAGAATACCAGTAGGCTTTTTGGGGTAGAAAGCAAAATTTGTTTCTAGAAGTATACAGATGAGCAAAAGATCTAGAATAACCAAAACATTTTTAAACAGGAACCAGTATAGAATTCAGAAATGGAGCTACATAAAAGTGGTTATTTGTTGGAAAAGTGGTCACGGAAAAGGGATTGTCTTAGTTAATTCCTCATTGTTGGGACAAAACATCCAACACTCACAAGTTACAGGAGGTAAGGTTTATTTTACAATTCCTTTTTTTATTTTTATTTTATTTTTTGGTACCAGAGATCCAACTCACGACCTCTCACTTGCCAGGGATGCGCTGTGCCCCTGAGCTATACCCCTGGCCCAGAAAGGTTTTATTTTAGTTCTCAGTTTGTAGAGCTTTTAGTTGATAGTCTGCTGGCTCCAAGGCAGGGCAGCATGGCAGAGGGGCATGGCAGAGGAGAAACAGTCCATGGCATGGCAGGCAGGAAGCAGCAAGACTTCCATTTTCTTTCACTTCTTATTCCATCCAGGCTACAAGCCTATTGGTTAGAGCCATCACATCCAGGGTGGATTGTCCCTTTATGTAAATCCATCATTCACAATCAGATCTATGCTAAATCATTAGTCAATGGACTAATCCAATACCACACGCCCATGATCCAGTCACTCACAAAAGCCTCACCTACGAGCACATGAAACTTTGGGGGGACATCCAGATATAAGTTTGTATTGTGTAAGCTATGTCTCCCCAAGTCCTCACATACTTTTGATGGGGCTAAGTCTGGTGCTTGCTTGTGTTTGGTTTGTTGTCTAGTGCCGGGATTGATAATGTGAGTGTTGTACCCGCCCAGGGGTGGAGCTGACATACAGTGTAAGGGAAGACGGGTCTTCCCCTTGCGCTTGGGTGCTTCCGTCCCTTCTCTCTCACCAGCACCTTGCTGCTTGTGGCTGCCATGAACGGCAGCCCCGCCACGCCATGCTGACTTGGAGCCAACTAAGTAAGACTGAAACTCCCAAGAAACTGTAAGAATAAACCTTCCTTCCCTAATTTGGGCATCAGGTATTTTGTCTTGGCAATGAGTGACAAGTGACTAAGGCAAAGCTATAGCAGGGGAAGGGGTTTCAATAAATTATTCTGGATCAACTGGATGCCCACAAGGTAGAAACGAACCATATTACCCAAACCTTATGTTATCACAAAATTAACTCTAAATGGTTCATGATTCTAACACAAAGCCAAACATTTTTAAATTTGTAAAAGAAAACAGAACAAAATTTTTGTCAACTTGGGGTAGGCAAAAGCTTCTTAAGTAAAACAAAAAAAATATGAATTACACAAAAGAATGTGATAAGACAAGTGTAATCAAAATTTAAAATTGTGGCTGGGCATGGTGGTGCATGCCTGTATCTCAGTACTCACGAGATTAAGGCAAATAGCAGATATATTGCCACTAACCCCTCTCAAAATTCTCCCCCTCACTTTGAACACAATTTTTCCTTTCATTCTTGTCACTTTTGGGAGCAGCTGTAAAAGTCCTCTTTCCCAGGGATTTTTAGTCGCACTGTCATGCCTGCCTCAATGTCCTGAATTGATTCAAAACTTACCGCTCATGGTCATTTTGACTTTGGGGAAGAGCCGGAAGTTTCACAGTGGCAGATCTGGTGAATGAGGTAGATAAAGTCACACTGTCATGTTTTCACAAGCCCACTTTTCAGTTGGATGGCATTTGGCAGCGGCATTTACCGTATTTTTGGTCACACCTCATAATGACACTTGTGAAAGAGGACTTGCAGGGCTGCTTCAGAAGATGGCAAGAATGATGGGATAAACGTGCTTGACACAAGGGCGAGTTACTTCAATTCACTGGATACTTTGATCACTCCTTGTATGTAAACACAGCACTGGAAGTATTTTAAAATGTGTGCATATTTCCTCTTATGATTTGTTTTATAAAGGAAGTTCATTGCATCAATTTGAATTGTAAGACAACGGGAAACCAGCTAATTATTCATCAATATGGGAATGGCTGCATAAAATCTGATATAGTCATTCTCTGCAACTACTAATGATTGAGGCAGATTGATATGCATTTAGTTAAAAATATTACTGCAATGTAAAAATTGTATATAGGCAGAAGTTGACAAACAGCAAACACAAGCACTTAAGGGAAGAATTTCTCATGCATGTGTGTGCGTGTTTGTGCGGTGAATGCTAACCTTGATGGCTAATTTTCATTTTTGAGCTTGTGTTTTTAAGCATTTCTCAAAAATGCTTATAAATAAATGATACCCAAAGCTATTAAACATGTTTCCAGGGTAGAGACAGTGATTCTAATTCTAGCCACTGACACAGCTGAGACTTCCCTCTGACAGTCCTGGGCTGGGGGCCAGCCCATAAGTGGGAGCCATAGATCTAAACTCACATGAGGCCTCTGCGACCGGCCAGGTCTCCGCCAACCCAGCACTGTGTCACTCAGAAGAGAAGCAGGGTGGCTCACTCCCCACACGGCATCCCGCTGCGGGCCTTCCTTGATTTTGTTGTTGTTGTTGTTTTGTTTTGTTTGTGCTTTTGTTTCCCTTTTTCTCTGCTTCTGTGTCCATCTGAGTGGAAGGAGACTCAGAGCAGGTTTGGAGCGTGGCCAAAGGCAAGGGCGGAGACGGCTCCTAGAGGGGCCAATGGGGCTCACGCTCCAGTGGTGCTTCTGACAGGGCAAGGACCTGCAGAACTAGATCTGATTTTTAATTTTTGCTCTTTATTCCCTTTATTGCTCTTTATTCTCTTTATCTTTTTTCTTTCTTTTGGACTCATTTTGTTAAACTAGGTCTGTGTGTCTTAACATGGAGGAAAAGTCTTACAAACATAGTGTGTAAAAAAAGCAAGTTCCAGAAGGATGTGGAATGCAGAAAAATATGTAATACCCAATTTTGTGCAGGGAAGTGGAGAAGGTGTACACCCATCAATGCAGGCAGCAGCTTGCCTGTGAGGTTGCAGGGGCAGTCTGGATCTGTTAAATTTTATTTCTCTGAAAAACAGAAAGCTACCTAAAGAAAAAGTGCAAGCTGTATTAAAAAAAAAAAAAGTGAGGTGTGTGGTGGTGCATCCCTGTAATTGCAGCGCTTGGGAGGCTGAGGCAGGAGGATCGCTGTGAGTTTAAGGCCAGCCTGGGCTACATAGTGAGTTCAAGACCACCCTGGATGATGGGATGAGACTCTGTCTCAAAAGTTAAATTTAGTTGCATACACACTTGTTTTACTATTTTCTGTGTATAAATATTTATACGTATATGAAATATTTCATGATTTAAAAATCACATCCTTGTAAAAAGAATATTTCCTTACTTTTCCAAATATTACATTTATGGTGTACTTCCCTGCTAAGACTGGCTAGCAGAGGAAATGAAAATACTCACTTAAAGGAGAAAATGGCAGCTGCTCCATTGGTGTCTCCTCATTATCCCAGTCCACTATTATATGCTGCTTTCTTATTCCCTCTGGGGCCTGGGTAACTTGCTGATGTACCTGGGACGATGGTGCAGGCTCCTGGACTGTCTTGTGTGGACTGCTCTTATGTTCATGGCGAAAATACACAAAGAACAGAGCGGTCCAGATGCCAAATATCAAAGACCCATAGAATAAATATTGAATTATGTTACATCGCATGGTAAACCTAACTTTTTCAAAGGTCTGTTTTTCAATTTCCTAAAACAGAATGATTGAAGAGAAGCAGTATTAGATATTTCCGTGACTTGTAGATCATTTGTTTGCCTTAAATTCAGTTCTAAATGTCTTAAAGAGAGACCATTTTGATACCAGTCCTTAGCACATACATAATGTGTATCTTTTTACGATTAGCAAAGCTCTCAAAACTGACATGCCTAAACCAATTTATTATCCAGAGAAAACAATATAAAACATGGTGTCATTTAAAGGCCTTAGTCCCTATTCCTGAGTACATAAATTGAAGAAATAACATGAAAAATCTTGGCTTATCCCTCGTATGTGTCCGGTCCTTTTGAATGTTTAGTACTCTCTCTCCTTTTCCTCCACCTCCAAAACAACACTTGTTTCTATGCTTCCAACTTTGAGCTTACCCAGGGTGGACAAGGTTGCACACACCCCTGAGCTTTAGGGGGCATCCGGACTGCTGCCCAGCACCTAGGACCCAGGACAGCTCCATCAAAGCACCCGCTCTAGAACCTTGGCCTTGGAACCCCCCAAAGCGCCCTCCCAGTCACCAGATCAACAACTTGGCTAATTTGCTGGCAGACAAAGCGTGCATCCCACAGATCTACAGACTCAGCCTTCGCCCCTGACGCAGGGGCCCATCCCTGGGGCGCTTAGGCCAAGGGAGGGGTGTGGAGGTTTGGGTTAGGGAGGCTTCATCAATACCCGAGCATCCCCCCAGGACGCACAGTTCAACGCCTGACAGAGCCCAGAAGCACGGTGACAGCTCATTGACTGAAGGGGAAACATTTTACAAGTGAAATATTCAACTATTCACATAAAAAATATCAACTGTGTAAGAGAGGAAGAGAAGTTCCAAGCTGAGAAAATGACAAATTAAAACAGCCAAGGGCTGGGAGTGTAGCTCAGTGAGTTTGTATAGCCAGGGTTAAGCCCTGGGTTTGATCCCCAGCACTTCAACCTCTAAACAAACAAACAAACAAACAAACAAACAAGTAAATGATGTTGTTTTAATTTATATTACCACCACATCTTCCTATGAAATGTCTAAATTTTGAAAGACTTCTGTGTTAACTTTCTCTAAAACCCAAAAACAAAGAGAGAATAGTGAAAGGGGAAAAAAAAAGAAAACAAGGGGAAGCAATCGTATCTAATATGCTAAGTATATACCTGCAGTTATGTGCCAGGATTATTACATAAAAATAAATCCATATTCTTTCAAAGGATTCTAATATATTCAGAAAACTTGGGGGACATTCTCTTTAGAAGCAAACATACAAATGACTCCTCTGTTTTCTTGTTTTACTAGCTAATTCTTACAGTTCCTGTATCACATTGTCTTAAAGCAGAATGTGCCTAGTTCTCTGGAACACAAACCTCATCCCCTAACCCGGCCCTCACACTCTCACAAAACACAGAAAATCCCTTGTAACCTAGAGAGAGAGGTAGCAGGGCTGTGAATGGCTTTTTGACTCTGTATCTTCAGAAGAAAACCATGTTATTTTCTTCACTAGAATATGCTGAGTTCACAGCATGCAAGAATACAGGACTGATGTGTGAATCATGTTTTGATGGAGATTTGTATGTACAGCAAGTAAAACATCTGAGTGCAAAGATACCTAGAGGACTCCTGTAAAAAGAAAAGGCAGCTAAAAATCATCACCTGTCCACACCCACATGCACATGGCCCAGAGCATAAATCTGGATTTACTATCACTGAGTTTGTTTTAAAGTGTGAAACTTTAAAGTCAGGGCAGTATGACCTTGCTTTAGAGAATGTCATGAGTAATTTTTCTGTAAATAATCAGTATTTTAAAAAATCGTTAGCCAGGCACGGTGGCACACTTCTGTAATTCCAGCACTGCGGAGGCTGAGGCAGGAGAATTGTTGCAAGTTCAAGACCAGCCTGAACTGCATAGCAAGACCCTGCCTCAAAAAGACCAAAAAACATTATTTTAAGTCAATGTTTGCAATACATAATGTTTGTATTTGAAGCAAGGAGTGGATGCTTGTATGTAACATGTCTTAATTCATTCATTTATTTATTTTTTTTTTTTTTGCGGCACCGGGGATTGAACTCACAACCTCGTGCCTGCCAGGGCAGGCGCTTAAGCCACTGAGCCAAACTCCCGGCCACTTAATTCATTTATTAATCCTCTTTCCTCCCTTCCTTGCCCCTTCCTCTATCTCTTGAGACCCTCTCCATTTAACAAAGATCTAACTCCTTACTTCTTATTATCCTTTATTTTGCTCTTTATTCAAATTTTGGGTTTCTTTTATAAGAGAAACCATGCAATATTTAAGGTTGTATGTCTGATTTATTTCACTCAACATTATGGTCTCAAGGTCTACCCATTAATAATCAGTATTTTTTTCAATTTGTATTTTTGATAGAGTCTCACTATGTAGTACAGACTGGCCTTGAACTCACTATGTAGCTGAGGCCGGCCTCAGACCCCCAGTAATCCTCTTGCCTCAGTCTCCTGTGTGCTGGTATTACAGGTACATGCCACCACACCTGGCAATAATCAATATTTTTTAACCCCTTGCCTTCCTGGGGCAACCTTAATACTGCTCTCCATTCAAGATCTACCACTTTCTGTAACTCTAAAAGCTTTTTCCCCTATTGACTTTCTTTGAATAAGTAACACATCTACTTGGTATAAACTTGTGTTAAGGGCACCAGGGACTATATAATGGAGACCAGTCTGTTTTTCAAGAACAAAAACCATTCCGGGGGCCCAGTCAGTCCCAAAAGGGAGCTGAGGTCACTCTCTTTTGAGAAATCAAGAAACTCATTTTTTTTTTCTTTTTTCTTTTTTGGTACTGGGAATCAAACTCAGGATGTTGCAGTTGCCAGGCAGGCGCTTATGCCACTGAGCTATATTCCCAGCCCTGAAAACAAGAAACTCTTAATCCTAATCCCCAGAGTTGGGACCCCTTTCAAAGTTCAGCCTGCATGTGTCATGAAGCTCCCACTAACTATAAGTGAGAAGGCGTCCCAGCATCTTTGTTCGTTCCTGGCACACTGGGCCCCTCCACCTACCACTGAGGCAGCTGCGTCCTCTATCTGCTGGGCAGAATCATAGACAGAGCTTGGTGGTGTCTATGTGGATAAGCTGAGAGATGCAATGTTTACCTGGATGGCAGATTTGGTGGTACTGGACTGGTCCAGTATGCTCTTCCCACAGATGCCTCACAAAGCCCAGTGACATCACACAGGGTGTTCCCAGCCCTCTGAGGCCCCTCTCTTGTAAGCCCCAGCCAGAACCCAGAATCCAGGAGTCTCAGAGTTCAAAGGGGCCTTCCAGAACACCCCACAATCCTTACTCCTCAGTTGAGGAAGTAGACAAAACCTTGTGGCAGTTAAGGTCAGAATGCAAGGTAACTCCCTTGACGGGCTAGCTCTAATGTTTAGCTGCTGTGAAATGAACGTAAGAAAAACAAACTTTCTGAGCCCACAGGAAACTTAAACTGACTTAATTTATACTTTATTAATCAGCATGTAGATGTTAGTAAAAAAAAAAAAATACATGTTAGTATGTGAGTTTAGCCAAAGGCTTCTGAAATTTCTTCCTTCACAGCTCTGAACTGATTTGATCTTCCCTCTGAGGAGCTGACTAACTGATTTACCTGGAACCAGATATCTGCTTCCAGGCTGGGGGACGAAGCATAGCCCTTCCTAGGAAAGACAGGATGGGCCATAATGACCTCTGAGCATGACTTTTGAGCCTTCTTTCCACAGCCTGGATGGGAACGTGTTTCTTAGCCCTTTAATGTTAATATTAACTCAACATTAATATTAAAAAGTAAGTTTGGGGCTGAGGGTGTCACTCAGTGGAAGAGAACTTGCTTAGCATGTGCAAGGCCTTGTGTTCAGCACTGCCAAAAAAAAAAAGTGAGTTTTTATTTATGATAGTCCCCAACCGGAAACGATCAAAATGTCCAATAGAAACAGCCAAAATCCACCAAAAGAATAGCAGAATGAATAAATTGCAATCTATTCACAGCAAGCAGTGTACATCTATAGTGAAAGAGGCTGAATTATAGATGCATGCACAACACAGATGCATCATGGGAGTTTTACAAGTGTCACAAGAAATGATTTGGTTGTCACAGAATAAAATCTTTCTGAGAAAAGTGCACAGAGACCTTGTTCCAGGACAAAAGAATTTTATATATATATTTTAGGGAGAGCTCTTTCACATACCAAGAATTCACCCTTCTGCAGCTTACCATGTAGTGGGTTTTAGTATCCCCACAAAATTGTGTAACCATTGCTATTATCGAATTTTAGAACATTTTCATCAGCTCAAAAACAAACACAGTAAAAACCAGCAGTCACTTCCTGTCACTCCCTATATATCTCCTGCCTCTATGGATTCTCCTATTCTAGATACTTAGTATAAATGAAATCATACAGAATGTGATATTCTGTGTCTGGCTTCTTTTAGCATATTTTCATGGTGGCCTTTGGTGAAAGGCTGCTCACATTTGGTGAAGGGGAGGGGATGGCTCTTCCATTTCAGAGGTACCAGAAGAACCCAAATATTAAAAATTCTCAGATTTACAGGGCTGGGAGTTTGGCTCAGTGGCTTAAGCACCTGACAAGTGCGAGGTTGTGAGTTCAATCCCCGGTGCCGTGGAAAAAAAAAAAAAAAAAATTCTCAGATTTAACCACCCAGATCCCAGGAAATTCATTGAGACTGTCCACTGTGTTTCCTTTGCAACTCTGGTATCCTTAAGTAGAATCCATGGCTAACTTTCAGCACAATCTGCCTTTTTAAATCTCTTTTTAAAAATTCAATAAAATTACAGAATATAAAATCACACCAGAATCAATTTTTTCCTGAATACTAACAAAGACCAACCTGAAAAATAAGTTAAGAATTAACAATTCCACTCATAACATAAAAAGAATAAGACTTTTAGGAATAAACTTAACCAAAGAGGTGAAATATTTGTACACTGAAAACTATGGAACATTGCTAAAAATAAATAACATCAGACTAAATAGAAAAATATCCTGTGTATATGTGCTGGAAGATGTAATATTAACATGTCATTACTACCCAAAGCAATCTAAAGATTGAATGCAACCCCTATCAAACTCCTAATTGCATGTTTTTGTAGAAACAGAAATGATCATCCCTAAATGGAATCTCAAGAGGCCTCTGTGTTAGTCCATTCAGGTTCCTATAGCAAAATACCATAGACTAGTTATCTTACAAAAATAAAAACTTAATCTCTCCCAGCTCTGGAAACTAGAAAGTTCAAGATCAAGGAGACTGCAGACTCAGGGTCTGATCAGGGCCCACTTCGCCATTCACTGATGGCAGCGTCTCTGGGTTCTCACATGGTAGAAGGACACCCTTCTCATGGCAAAGCCCCCCTGACCTAATCGTTATTTCAAAGGCTCCACCTCTTAATTCCGTTGCCTTAGGATTAAGATTTCAACTATAATGAAGTGGGGGCAGGGACACAACCATTTAGACCATCGCCAACTCCACCAAAATAGTCTTGAAAAAGAACAAAGATGAAGGGTTACTTCCTGATTTCAAAACAACAGCAATCAAAACAATGTGAGAAAACAAAAACAAAATGTGGTACTGTCATAAAAATAGACATATATAACAACAGAATAAAATAAAACTCAGAAGTGAATTCCAGAATCGATGTTCAATTGATTGTTGATTAGGATATCAAGATCATTCAGTGGGGAAAGGATGGTCTTTTCAACAACTGGTGCCAAAAAACTGTTGCCCTACATACAGAAGAAAGAAGTTATAACTCATATTTTATGCCATATACAAAAATCAATTTTAAACAGATCAAAGATCTTAAATATAAGAACTAAAACTAAAACACTTAGAAGGAAACATAAGAGGAAAGATTTGATACTAGATTTGGCAATGATTGGAAAAATATGTAAATTGGATTGCATCAAAATTCAGAACTCCTGGGACCAGCCTGGGTTTTATAGTACATTCAAGACCAGCCTGAACTACATGACCTGTCTCAAAAACAAAAACAAAAGCAGAAACAAAAACAAAACACCTGCTTCTCAAAAGGCACAATCAACAGGTAGTAAGGCACTGTAGAATTGGTGAAAACTATTGGGGACCTCTGCAGTGGGCCCCAATCTCCTGCCAGGCGTTATGGCACACAGCAAAAAGGAAGAGCAAGAGACAAAATGGAAGCCGGGGGTGGTGATGGTGGTGGTGCACGCCTTTAATCCCAGCACTTGGGAGGCTGAGGCAGGAGGATTGTTGTGAGTTCAAGGCCAGCCTGGGCCACAAACTGAGTTCAAGGCCAGCCTGAACTGCATAGTGAGATCCTATCTCAAAAAATAGGGCTGGGGATTTAGCTCAGTGGCATAAGTGCCTGCCTGTGAGGTTGTGAGTTTGATCCCTAGTACCAAAAACAAATAAAATAAAATAAAAAGAGACAAAATGGAGGTACAGTGGGGAAAGTGGGGTGAACGTTTGTTTACAGGGAGCAAAAGGCCACAAGGCAGCCAGAACCGGGACATTTATTGATTGAGGAAAATGGTGAGGGGATTATGGGATGACTCAGAGGCAGTGATAGTCGTATGCTAATGAGGACCTTTATGCTGATGAGGACAGTGGGGAGAGATGGCAGGTGACCAGGGAGTGTGTCGTTTCCCCAAATGAAACCCTTCTATTACTGCTCAGTTCTCAAGGAGCCAGGATGTCTTCAGCTGATGTGATCTTGCCTGGGAACATCACAGCATCCAGGGCCAGTGGGGCTTCAGCTGTGACCAGAAGAAAGCAGGAAAATTCCATATTCCAGTCTGACTCCAAGGGCAGGACAAGGACTGCTGGGACATCCCCTAGACTCAATTTATCATCTGTGGCCCCAACAGAAAATGTTTGCTAATCTATGTCTAATAAAGGGTTAAGGTCCAGAGTATATAAACTACTCCTATGACAATAACAGCAATTAAAAAAAAAATCCTAAACATTCTGATTTTAAAAATGGGCAAACAGGATCTTCTGGGAAGATGGTGGAGTAATAGACAGCAGAGAAAACAGCCTCTCTGAGAGACACCATCTAGATGTCGGAATATACCATCTTGAGGAAGACAAAAGGGAGAGAAGTGGGTTTCTTAGACCCAGGAAGAGTCTGAAGTCTGAATCGAATCCCACAGAGAGAGTGAAAAGAAAAACTCAAAGAAGAAGGCAGTAGCTGGCGGTGCCTTTCCCTGGAGCCGGACTCACTGCATGAGGGTGTTATAGGCAGCTGAGTTAGTTAGAAATATTATAGGCAGTCAGACAGGGCTAGACCCTCAAAGGAGCCAGTGCAGAAGCCCAGATACCTTGTGACCTCTGAGGAGACTGGCACCTCCTGCTGTGGCCAGATCTCAAGATAAAAGGCAGAACAAATACACCCATATCCTTAGGATTGATACTCTAAATAGTTCTCTATCATCCTGAGGAAGTCAGGAGTCAGCATCCCACCCCCCTACAGGAAGAGTCACTGATGTTAAAGATCTCTGCTTACTACGTGACTTGCCTCCCCATTTGTCCTTGATTTAAGCAATTTCACCTGAGCAATTAGTCTTATTGGTTGACCATAGTTATGTCCCACCTTATGCCCACTTTGCAGGTTCCCATTTTCCCTGCCTTGGACCCGTCTAACCTCATGGTTTTACTGTATAAAAATCCCTAGAAATGACAGAATCTTTAGCAACCCACTTGGGCCCCTTCTGTCCCTCAGATAGAAGCTTTCTTTCTCTCAATAAATATATTCTGCTCTTACCCTCCGTTGTTCCTAAAATTCATTCTTCAATTTTAGAGAACACGAACTTGTGCTGGACAAATAGTAGGTTGGGTGTTTCATTCTCCTATATCAAGCAGAGCTTTTGGAGCCTGGGGGCGGTGCCAGTGGCAGCTGGCAACTCCGGGGGCCTCTGCAGAGTGATTTGGCAGTGGAGAAGAGCGGCGGGCGAGGAGGACTGTGCTGGCTGGTGGTGAGTGCGGAGGGCTTGGTCCTTCTGCGAGAGAGAGATCGATTGGCCTGGAGCCATTTTGGAGTCAGGCCAGATAAGCCTAGAGCTAAAACTGCTGCTGGCTTCCCCCAGCAGCTCCTAGCTGGGCACAGACCCGTAGAGACTGCTGGGACTGCAGCAAGCCAAAGGAGTCTGCTCTCAGGGCAGGCCTGCTAAGGTTGTCTACTACTCCATCATCGAGCAGCTGCTGGCTTGCGGGGATACAGTGCTACGATTTGGGTCACTGTCTCCAAAGGCTGTCTAACGGTGAATCCAGAGAGAACCCTGGAAGTGGACTCCTTTTTTTTTTTTCTTTTCTTGTTTGTTTGTTTTGTTTAGTTTGCTTTTTTATTTTTTCATTATTATTATTATTATTATTATTTTTGAGTGTGAGTGTGGTTTCTGCCCTCCTTCTGGGTATGGTTTTGTTCTGTTCTACTTTTTGTCTCTTTTGGTTCTCTTTTCCCTCGGTCTTCTGCATTGGTTTCCCTGAATTGGTAGGACCCATCTTTGTCCTCCAACCTACTTACAGTCTCTTTCTCTTTTCCCTCTTCTCTGTCTTCTCTTAAATCTATTTTTGGTCCTGACCCTTGAGGACAGAAATGACATATTGCAGATTTGTGTATTGTATATGATTGTTTTGCATTCTGTTATATGGTTACAAATTCAGTTTATACGACTGAAGGTTGCAAATCAGGGGTTGACTCAGTTTATTGTTTTGTTGGCTGTGTTTGGCACTGTGGGTGCCACTGCAGCCAGAATTAACTTGATTGATCTGCATAGCTGTTGGCCCTGATGGTCCAGGACTGAGATTGACTGGGGGTCATGGAGAGAGCAGAGGCACAACGTCATGGAACCAGGGTTTGGGCTAGGCGAGCAGTGGTTTCTCATCTCTGACAAACAGAGGAGGTGGGATTTTCCAATAGACTCAGAGCCCAGGAACCACTTACACCTGGAAGATACCTCAGAGAAGTGATCATCACTTGGATGTCCTTAATACCACCAATAAAGCAACCCACCACAGGCAACTAACAGGTATCACTCCAGGAATTAAACTAAAAAAGAAAAGAAATGAGAAGACACTTAAACAGGACACAACCTCAGACACCCAGTTCACCAAAGGCAAACCCAGGGGGCAATGAGGCTGGAAAAACCAAAAGCCCCCTACCAGGTCTCTCTGAAGTGGTAACAAAGCAAATGAATGAGGCTCTGGAAAAAATGAAATCAGAAATAATCTCTCAAATAACCACAGAGAGTACCAAAATACACACCACGCTTAGTGATATTAGAGCAGACACAGACAAAAAAATAAATGTGCTTAAGCAAATTATGGAAGCACAACATAGAAGACACAGATTTCACAAAGCAGATTCAAGCAGATATTCAGGAGAATAAAAACTCTATTGAAAGTATTCAAAGCAGATTAGGCCAATGTGAGGATAAGATCTCAGATATTGAAGACAGGCTTGCAGTTGGTGACCAGGAAAAGAAAGATTTCTCTAAACTATCAAGGGAACATGAGAAATCAATCCAGTGGCTGCCTGACAAGACAAAGAAGAATAACTTAAGATTAATTGGAGTCAATGATCAAGCAGAAGATACCAAAAATGACATTAAAAACATCCTCACAGACATCGTGACAGAAAGCTTTCCTGGTAGAGAAAAAGAATTTGACATACAAATAAGTGAGGTATGTAGAACTCCAATTAGCAATGTTAAAAAAAAAAAAAAAAAAAAAAAAAAAAAAAAAAAAAAAAAAAAAAAAAAAAAAAAAAAAAAAAAAAAAAAAAAAAAAAAAAAAAAAAAAAAAAAAAAAACTAAGGCCAGGCATAGCACAGTCAAGATTCCAGAAACTCAATACAAGAATAAAATTTTAAAAGCTGTTAGGGAAAAGAAACAAATTACCTATAAAGGAAAGCTCATCAGAATCACAGCTGACTTCTCAGCACAAACTCTCAAGTCAAGGAGAGCTTGGAGTGAAATACACCAAGTTCTAAAGGAAAACAGCTTTCAAC
>RJWM01015762.1:0-47039 GCA_004363535.1 Dasyprocta punctata | reverse complement strand
GATCATTTTCTTAAGTTCTTCTATGTTTTTATCTTGCTCTTCTTTAGATACACACAACATTTCTTTAATAGTGATTCTCATTTCATTTTTTAGCTGAGAGAATATTTCTGATTTGATTTTCTCTATAGCTTCATCAAGCTGTTTCTTTATTGCATTTTCTATCATTTCAGAAAGTCCATTTGTGTGACTCCCACTGTCTTCCATTTCAGTGTCTCTTGGGTTTGTTCTTTGTGGGTTGGGGGACTGAGACTGCCTCTTGGTCTTTTGTTTTGTCATTTTCTTCTGGAATCTATGTAGCTCTGTGTCCTGTGTGGCTGGCTGGCCTTCCCCTGAGGTTCGTGCTGATTCTTGAGGCGTGCAGGATCGTGGGACCCAGTAGGCTGGGTCCCGTGTGCAGCAAGGAAGGGCGGCCTCCCGGGGCATGCAGGTGGAGCCTCCTCCTTTACTGGGTGGGGGCCAAGGCCTCCCGGTCCCACGGAGCTATGCTGGGCACCGCGCGTGATGCAGACCCGACCCTGGTTCTGTCTGCAAGCTCAGCCCAACAGCTATGCCTGTGGGGCAGGCCCGGGCAGGTCCCAGGCCTACAGTGCCGGGAGCAACCCTGCTGGGTGGCACGGTCTGCATAGGAGCTGTGGGATGGCACAAGCTCGAGCTGAGCCGTGCGCCTGAAGAATGGAGCTGCTGTGTGCTCTGCCCTCTGGTTGGGGGGGGCCCAAGCTCCCCAGGTCCCTGCAGCTATGTTGCTCAATTCCCGGTGAGCAGCTCTGGGTTCCTGGGCTGATTTGGGCTGGGCTGCGTATCTCTGTGTCCTGCGCGGCTGGCCGGTGTTCCCCTGAGGTTCGCGCTGATTCTTGCTGCATGCAGGATCGCAGGACCCAGTAGGCTGGGTCCCGTGCACAGCAAGGAAGGGCGGCCTCCCGGGGTGTGCAGGTGAAGCTTCCTCCTTTACTGGGTGGGGGCCAAGGCCTCCCGGTCCCAGGGAGCTATGCTGGGCACCGTGCGTGACGCGGACCTGACCCTGGTTCTGTCTGCAAGCTCGGCCCAACAGCTATGCCTGCGGGGCAGGCCCGGGCCGGTCCCAGGCCTACAGTGCCAGGAGCAACCCTGCTGGGTGGCGTGGTCTGCACAGGAGCTGTGGGATGGCACCCCTCATATACTTTTGATGGGGCTGACTCTGGCACTCACTTGTGATCAGTTTGTTGTCTAGCTCTGGGATGTGAGTGCCACACCCACCCAGGGGTGGAGCTGAGATACAGTGTAAGGGTAGTTTGGTCTTCCTCTTGCTCTTCCACCCCCCCCCACCAGCGTGCCTTGCTGTCTGTGGTCACAATGAACAGCAGCTCCGCCATGCCATGCTGCCTTGGAGTCAACTGAGTATGGACTGAAAATCCTGAGAAACTGTAAGAAATAAACTTTTCCTTCCCTAATTTTGGGCATCAGGGATTTTGTCTTGGCAACAAGGGAAAAGTAACTAAGACTGAATTTCATACCAGAGGAGTGGGGTCATTGCTGTGACTAACTTGACCATTGGGTTCAAGGGCATTTGGAAATGGCTTGTGGGGAGTGTTTGGGAAGGTTCAGAGATGTCACCTGAATGCATAGAGCTGTAACAGCTTAGGCTGTTCTATATGGGAGATTCTGGTCAGAGTTTAGGAGACTATAAGGCTGATAGGAAGCCTGCCAGTAAAGACCAGGCTGGGGGGTTTTCTGCTGGGAGGAAGGACTGCTTTGGTTGTTGGACTCCACATGGCGTGTGTTATGGCTTGGCAGAAAGTCTGTCTGCATTTTGTCTGTGCCCAGAGACTTTGCCTGAGACTAAGAATAAGGGCAAAGGATGATTAGTCTACAGAGATAAATTTCCAGGCAACCTAATGTTGAGATGTTGGCCTGGCTCTTGTTGGGGTGTTTAGTTAGATTTATGCTGGGAATCAATAGCAAAGAGCACAGCATGGCGATTTAAAATGTGAGTTTGGTCAGGAAGCTGTGGACTGCAAAGATCAAGCTGAGATCTTGATTGCTGAGAAGGCACAAAGGAATAAAAAAGGTGGTCTGGGGACATACCAGGAGGCACTGTGCCTGCATCCTTCACAAGTTCAGGCCTTCAAAAGTGAAATAGTTTGCTTGGAGGAAAAAGCCACAGAGCTGCATGGCCATGTCCCAGAGTGGCGACAGAGGCCACAGGAGGTTTCAAGAGGGCTGTGGCTGCACCAGATTCCAGAATTGTGGTGGCCACACTGGATTCCAGAATGGCACTGGCATAAAGAAGCTGTTCCTTACAATCAGGTTCAGAGAGCTCAGTGATTCAGGCAGTCGACCACCTACAGCCAAGAGAGAGGAAAGCCTGACCACTGCTCCAGCTGGCAGCAGACTTTGGCAGCATCCATGTGGTGCTGCTTTTAAGTACAAGAAAAATGTGCAGCTTCTGCCTTGCCTGCAGAGAGAAATGTGTAAAGATGTAAGAGTGAAACCAAGGAATATGGATTGTCCAAGGAACGCTGTGGAACTTAAGACCCCTGAAAGTACTGTGGGGGTGAAATCACTCAACCAGATTGCTTCAGATGCTGAGTGGAGAACTCCAGGACTTAGTATTTGTCCTGCTGGATTTTGGACTTTCTTTGGTTACAAGGCTTTGTATTCCCCTGTTTGTACTTTTTGGAATAGTAATGTTTATCTTGTGCCTTTATATGTTGGAAGTCTTTAACCTCATTTTCATTTGTACAAGGCGTTACAATTAAGAGTTTGCCATAGATCTTAGAGGAGATTTGGGACTTGGACTTTTTAACAGTACTGAAACTGATAGGACTTTGACAACTCTTGGAGAGGAACTAAATGTGTTTTATATTAAGGATGTAAGTGAGTCTTTGGGAGTCCAGAGGTGGAATGCATTGGGTGATACTATGTATCCCCACGTCCTCATATAGTTTTGATGGGGCTGAGTCTGGTGCTCACTTGTGATTAGTTTGTTCACTAGCACTGGGATTCATGATGTGAGTGCTACACCCACCAAGGGGTGGAGCTGAGATATAGTGTAAGGGAAGGTGGGTCTTCCTCTTGCTCTTCTGCCCTCTCTCTCTCAGCAGCATGCCATGAATGGCAGCCCTGCTATGCCATGCTACCTTGGAGCCAACTGAGTATGGACTGAAACTCCTGAGAAACTGTAAGAGATAAACCTTACCTTCCTGAATTTTGGGTGTCAGGTATTTTGTCTTGGCAACCAGTGAAAAATAACTATGACAGTGTCCTACAAAGAGAGGT
Organism: Dasyprocta punctata; assembly: GCA_004363535.1. Lineage (NCBI taxonomy): Eukaryota > Metazoa > Chordata > Mammalia > Rodentia > Dasyproctidae > Dasyprocta > Dasyprocta punctata. The sequence goes on along the minus strand of RJWM01015762.1, from coordinate 43,784 downwards.
CAGGACCCTACAATATCTGCTGATTCCAAATTCTGCATAGCAGTGAATAGTAGGTGATACAAACTTGTAACCCAGCAATGGGCAACTTTCCGAGGCTTAGTTTCCTTCTCCATACCTGCAGAACAGAGAGGAGAATCTAACAGTGTCCTTTTGTTAGTGAACTCCAAGGAACTCTGATCCCCTCTTTCTGTTACTTGATTAGCTATGGCAAAGGCAGTTTGCATATATATGCCTATGTACCATAAAGTAAAGAAACACCATTAAGCTAATTGTGTGTTTCCCTGCTAATAGACCATGAAAAAGTTACTTCAATGCCCTGAATGACCCTTCTTTCTGATATGAGAGGTAGAACTGTGTATTTACTGTGTGTTAGTTTCCCATAAGAATAAACAGATGGAAAAATACGATTGTGCCATATGATCATGGAAGGTGCCCCATCTAAGTCAAGTCCAGGTGAAGTATAATTAAGGGAGTCCATCTTATGGGAAAACTTTGTTGTGTGTGATTCTATGCAGAATGGAGATGTATGGCTCCCATTTCTCGGTTTTGGCTGCTAATTTCCAGTTAGAGTATAAAAGTCTTTTGCAGTGCTGGTTAAAAGAAAGGACTTGCAAGTTGATATGTGTTTCATTCTTATGAATTGCTGTGGAGAATTTGACCTCCACTAGCAGAGATACTGTCCTCCAAGTGGAGACCAGGAACCTACAATATGCGGTGATTGCCAATTACCCATTATTAGTGAATAGAAGGTGATATACTGTGTTAGGACTGCAACAGGGAAGTTTGCCCAGCTTAGTTTTCTTCTGCATATATTCAAAATGGAGAGCAGATACTCTCAATATTGTTTGGTTTGTGATCTTCTCCAGGGAACTGAGATTCCCATTTTGTGTCAATCACATAGCTGTGGCAAAGACAGTTTGCAAATATGTGCTTATGTACCCGAATGGAAGAAAACTCACCACAGCTACTGGTGTATGTCGCTGGTAATAGGCCATGGAACAGAGTATCTCAATGTCCTCAATGACCATTCTCTCTGAACTCAGGCCAGGAATACAGTATGATTTTTGTCTTGGAGTTTCTCATACGAAAGAACAGATTGATAAATAAAATTGTGCCATATCATCATGGAAGGTACGCTTGGTAACTCAAGTTGAGGAGAAGTGCAAATGTCCAAATCCATCATTTCTGATGACTTTGTGGTGTATACTTCTGCACAGAAATGCGATGTATGAGTCTCATTTCTCGGTATGCGCAGCTGAGATGCAGCTGACAACTAGAGGCTTCTGCAGAACTGGTGTAAAGAAAGAGACCGCAACTGCTTTTGGGTTTCATTCAGAAGACCTTCAGTGGAGAGATAGATCTTCACTACCACAAAGTTACTGCTCTCCAAGGGGAGAGCAGGATCCTACAACCTATGGCCATTCAGTACGGCCCCTTGTAGTGAATGGAAGGTAATATACAGTTTTCACACTGCAATATAGAAGTTTCCTCAGCTTAGGTTTCTTCTCCATATGTGCAGAAGAAAGAAGTGAAACTAAGAGTATCCCTTGATATATCAGCTTCTCCAAGGAACAGAGATCCCAAGTTTCTCTCACTCAGTTAGCTGTGGCAAAGGCAGTGTGCATATGGATGCATGTTTGGCCTAAGGCAAGAAAACACGCTGCAGGTAATTGTGTGTTTCTTTGATAATAGCCTATTGAACAGAGTACTTCAAGGTCCTGAATGATCCTTCCCTCTGAATTGAAGCCTGGAATGCTGTATGAGTCATGTCTTAGTGTTTCTCATAAGCATAAACAGAGGGATAAATAACATTGTGCTATATAACCATGGAAGGTGCACCAGCAAAATCAAGTCCACAAGAAATCTAAATGAAGACATCCATCATTTTTGCAGATTTGTCTACATTGAACTGAGATTCATTTCTTGGCTTTGGCTGCTAATTTGCCAATAGATTCTAAAATTCATTTGCAGCACTGATGAAAAGAAAGACCTTGCAATGTGATGTGTGTTTCGCCAAGAAGATCTGATGCAGAGAAATGAACCTCCAATACCAGAATGATACTGTTCAACAGAGACACGCCAGGAAACTACAATATATGGTGATTATCAATACCCCCATAGCAGTGACTAGAACATGATACACTATTGTAACAATGCAACAGGGAAGTTTGACCAGCTTACTTTTCTTCTCCTTATGTGCACAACAGGGAATACAATGTAACAGTATCTCTTGGTGTGTGAGCTACCCCATGTAAGTCAGATCCCCAGTTTCTGTCACTCAGTTAGCTATGGGAAAGGCAGTGTGCTTGATTGTGAACCCTAAGGTTAGAAAGCGCCCTGCAGCCAAAGGAGTGTTTCTCTATTAGTAGCCCACAGAACATAGTACGTCAAGGTCCTGAATGACCCTTGCCTCTGAATTGAAGCCTGGAATGCTGTATGAGTCATGTGTTAGTGTTCCCTATAAGCATGAACAGAGGGATAAATCACATTGTGCCACCAAACCATGGAAGTTGCACCAGCAAAATTAGGTTCAAGAGAAGCGCAAATGAGGAAATACATCATTTTTGAAGATTTTGCAGTGTGTTCTTCTACATAGAACTGAGATGCATGGGTCACATTTCTCGGCTTTGGCTGCTACTTTGTAGAGAGATTCTAAAGTTGTGTGTAGGCGGAGCGTTGTGAGTTCGAGGCCGGCTTGGGTTACAACGCGAGCGCAAGGCCGGCCTGAGCTACACAGTGCGACCCTGCCTCAAAAAACCAGGGGCAGAAGTTTGGCTCAGTGCCTTAAACGCCTGCTCTGGCAGGCGCGAGGTTGTGAGTTCAATCCCCGATGCCACAAAAAAAAAAAAAAAAAAAAAAAAGAAAGATCTGCAAGGCAATGTGCATTTTACTAAGCAGACCCGATGTGGAGAAATAGACCTCCATTACCAGAATGATACTGCTCAACACAGAGAGACCAGTAAACTACAATATATGGTGATATTACCAATTCCCCCATAGCAGTTAATAGAAGTTGATACACAATTGTTGCCATGAAAAAGGAAAGGTTCCCCAGCTTAGTTTTCTTCTCCATACATGCAAACAAGGAATAGAGTCTAACTCTATTAGCTGGCCTAGGTCCACAGAGTTCCCGAAGGTGGGCTGAGCATCAGTGCATGGAGAACAGACACACAAACAGCTCAGAGACTGCTTGAATCTGCTTTGTTTATAGCTTCTACTACTGCTACTACTTTTGTAAGCTCTAACACAATAATATATACTTGCTTTTTTGGCGAGGGTGGAAAGTTTAGATAAAAGAATGAAATCTACAGGTGTCTCTATGGTTACATGGTTTCTATGGTTATATGATTTGTCAGCATAGGCAGAAAGTTTTAAATTTAGTTAAAGACCTTGAAGTGTGTTTTTGCTACTAATAAATGCTCCATTGTGGTAGCCTAACTAAAAACCTGCAAAACACAAGACCATATTCAGTACTGATTTAGCTCCCCCAGCTGCAAGGATGTGCTATCTATCCTGTCTCCCTCAAAACATAGTAGCATATTGGCCACTCTGTATAGAGGTTCCCAGACAGCCCCAGACAGCTGGTCATTACTATAATCATTAAAGGCTCCCAAACTTCTAATATAACCTTGATCTCGGTCTGACTCAATGTCAGACAGTTACACCATTTGTAGAAAAACATTTTATCAACTATCCCTTTGTTCTTAGGGAGTTTCTGTACTTTGTTTACTAATTTTGTGCATGGGAAAGAAAGCAGGAAAGAAATTCTCCAAACTGTGTCAGAGGGCAAATTAACACAGTAGTTCCCGAGAAGTATTAACCCATTCCCACAAAGCCAACTTTTATGCTGCAACGTTTTCTTAGAAGATGCTCTCCGTATTTGAACCTTGTCAACAGAACACGAATCTGTGTTTGGACCTTGTCAACAGAACACTGGTCTATCTTTTTTGATGCTTGGACTTTGTCAACAGAACATGAGTAGAAAAGGGCACAGCACAGTATCCCTTGGTTTGTCAGTTTCTCAAGCTAAGTCAGATCCCTTGTTTCTGTCACTCAGCTATGGCAAAGGCAGTGTGCTTATGTATGATTATGTACACTGCCATAAGAAAGCACCCTGCATCTCATTGTGTGTTTCTCTGATAATAGAGCATAGGACAGAGTACTTCAAGGTCTTGAAAGATTTTTTCTCTGAATTGTGGCTTGGAATGCTATATGAGCTGTGCATTAGAGTTTTTGATAAGAATAAACAGTTCTATAAATACCAATGTGCCATATCACCATGGAAATTGCCACAGCAAAATCACATTCAGGAGAAGTCGAAGGGAGGAAATCCACCATTGGTGAACACTTTAAAGTGTGAGCTTCTACACTGAACCGAGATTCATGGGTCTCATTTCTCAGCTTTGGCTTCCAATTTGCAGAAAAGTATATAAATGTGGTTTGCAGCATTAATGAAAAGAAAAATCCTTCAACACAATGTTTGGTTCATTACTAAGACCTTCTGTGGAGAGTTGAACCTGCACTACCAGAATGATATGTTCTGCAAAGAGAGGTCAGGACCCTACAATATCTACTAATTCCAAATTTCACATAGCAGTGAATAGAAGGTGATATAGAATTGTAGACCTGCCACAGGGAAGTTTCCGATGCTTAGTATCATTGTCCATACATGTAGAACAGAAAGGAAAATCTGATAGTGTCGTTTTGTTTGTGTGCCTCTCCAAGGAACTCTGATTCTCTCTTTCTGTTACATGGTTAGCTATGGCAAAGGCAGTTTGCATATATATGCGTATGTACCATAAGGTAAAGAAACACCGTGAAGCTAATTGTGTGTTTCCCTGCTAACAGACCATGAAACAGGCTACTTCAATCTCCTTAAGGACACTTCTCTCTGATAGGAGGGGTGGAATTCTGTATTTGCTGTGTGTTAGTTTCCCATAAGAATAAACAGATGGAAAAATGCCATCGTGCCATATGACCATGGAAGTTGCCCCACCTAAGTCAAGTTCAGGAGAAGTATAATTAAGGAAATCTATCTTATGGGAAAACTTTGTTGTATGTGATTCTATGCAGAACGAAGATGTATGGCTCCCATTTTTTGGTTTTGACAGCTAATTTCCAGTGAGAATATAAAAAAGTCTTTTTAAGTACTGCCAAAAAGAAAGAAACTGCATGTCGATCTGTGTTTCATTCTTAAGAACTGTTGTGGAGAATTCAACCTCCACTAATGAAGTGATACAGTTCTACAAAGGGAGACTGCTATGGTTTATACATTGTGTCAACTTGAGAAGTCTAGCAGCTTAATTAAGTAAGGCAGCAGCTCTACATTCTGGGGTATAGAGCATAAGTAGTTACCTGGCCATTGTGTCAATTTGAGAAGGCCAAAAGTTTAGCTGAGAGACTCAGCAGGGAGCCAGGGTTCTTACTTGGTAAACATCCTCATCCTGTGCAAAAGAAGGCAGGGATGTTTGTGAATGCTATACCCACCCTGGGTGGGGGGGTGTCCTGTGTAGTATATAAAGGAGGAGAAGAGGCTTGCTCTTGCTCCTTTTACTCTGGCTGCTTTTTGTTCGGCTGCTGCCTTGAAGTGTTGTCCTTGTGCCATGCCACCCTGCCTTGGAGCCAGCTGATTGTGGACTGAAACCTCCAAAAACTGTAAGCTAAATAAACCTTTTCTTCCCTAATTTTGTGTGTCAGGTGTTTTGTCTCAACAACGAGTAAAAAGTAACCAAGACAGAGACCAAGGACATACAATATGAGATGATTTCCAATTACCCAATTTTAGTGAATAGAAGGTGATATACTGTGTTAGGACTGCAACAGGGAAGTTTGCCCAGCTTAGTTTTCTTCAGCATATATTCAAAATGGAGAGCACAGACTCTCCTTATCTTTTGGTTTGTGATCTCCAGGGAACTAAGATTCCCGTTTGTGTCAATCACATAGCTGTGTCTAAGACAGTTTGCAAATATATGTGTATGGATCGAAATAGAAGAAAACTCACTGCAGCTATGGGTGTGTTTTGCTGGTAATAGGCCATGGAACAGAGTATCTCAATGTACTTAATGACTCTGATCTCAGATGAGGAATGCAGTATGATTTTTGTCTTGGAGTTTCTCATAAGAAAGAACAGGTCGATGAATACCATTGTGCCATATCACCATGGAAGGTTCCCCTAGTAACTCAAGGAGAAATGTAAGTGTCCAAATCCATCATTTTTAACAATTTTATGGTGTGTTCTTCTACACAGAACTGCGATATATGTGTCCTCTTTCTCGGTATGGGCAGCTGAGATGCAGCTGACAACAAAACGCTTCTGTAGAACTGGTATAAAGAAAGAGACTGCAACTGCTTTTGAGTTTCACTCAGAAGATCTGCAGTGAATAGGTACATCTCCACTACCAGAATGCTACTGCTCTCCAAGGAGAAAACAGGATCCTACAATCTATGGTGAATCCCCATTCCCCCTTGTAGTGAATGGAAGGTAATATACAGTTGGCACACTGCAACACGGAAGTTTCCTCAGCTTAGGTTTCTTCTCCGTATGTGCAGAACAGAGAAGAAAATCTAAGAGTGTCCCTTGATTTGTGAGATTCTCCAAGGAACAAAGATCCCAATTTTATATCACTCGGTTAGCTGTGGCAAAGGCAGTGTGAATATGGATGCATGTTTGGCCTAAGGTTAAAAAACACCCTGCAGCTAATTGTGTGTTTCTCTGATAATAGCCCATTGAACAGAATACTTCAAGGTCCTGAATGATCCTTCCCTCTGAATTGAAGCCTGGAATGCTGTATGAGTCATGTCTTAGTGTTTCTCATAAGCATAAACAGAGGAATAAATAACATTGTGCTATATATCCATGGAAGGTGCACCAGCAAAATCAAGTTCAGGAGAATTCTAAATTAAGACATCCATCAGTTTAGAAGATTTGGTGGTGTGTTCTTCTACATAGAGCTGAGATGCAGGAGTCTGTTTTGCTGGTTTTGGCTGCTAATTTGCAGATATATTCTAAAGTCATTTGTAACACTGGTGAATTAACGAACCTGCAAGGCAATATGTGCTTCACTAAGAAGAACTGATGTGGAAAAATTGACCTCCATTATCAGAATGATACTGTTCGACACAGAGAGTCCAGGAAACTACAATATATGGTGATTATGAATTCCCCCAGAGCAGTGTAGATAAGGTTATATACAATTGTAGCCATGCAAAAGGAAAGTTTCCCCAGCTTGGTATTATTCTCCATACATGCAGAACAGAGAAGAGACCCTAACAGTATCCCTTGGTTTGTCAGCTTCTCCAAGTAAGTCAGATCCTGTTTCTGTCACTCAATTAGCAATGGCAAAGGCAATGTGCATATGTATGATTATGCACCCTACATTGAGAAAACACAGTGTAGCTCATTGTGTACATCTCTGATAATAGCCCATGGAACAGAGTACTTCAAGGTCATGAATGATCCTTTTCTCTGAACTGTGGCATGGAATGCTGTGTTAGCTGTGTGTTAGAGTTTCCATAAGCATAAACAGATGGCTAAATACCAATGCACCATATGACAATGGAAGGTTTCCCAGCAAAATCAAGTTCTGGAGAAGTCAAAGGGGGAAAATCCATCATTGGTGAACACCTTCAGTTGCGAGCTTCTACACTGAACTGAGATGTATCGGTCTCATTTCTTGGCTTTGGCTTCCATTTTGCAGATGTGTATAAATGTGTTTTGCAGCACTAGTGAAAAGAAAGGTACTGCAACATGATGTGTGTTTCATTACAAAGACCAGTTGTGGAGAGTTGGGCCTACACTACCAGAATCATACTGTTCTACAAAGACAGGTTAGGACACTATGATATCTGGTGATTCAAAATTTCTCATAGCAGTGAATAGAAAGTGATATACATTTAAAGCCCTGCAACAGGGAACTTGCAGAACAGAGAGGAGAATCTAACAGTATCCTCAGTTTTGGCTGCTAATTTCCAGGTAGAGTATAAAATCTTTTGCAGCACTATTGAAAAGAAAATACCTGCTAGTCGATCTGTGTTTCATTATTAAGAACTACTGTGGAGAATTCAACCTCCACTGATGGAGTGATACTGTTCTGCAAAGAAAGACAAGGAACATACAATATGCAGTGATCGCCAATTACCACATATTAGTGTGTGCCTCTCAAATTCTCTCAGAAATGGAGAAAGAAAAGAACACAGTTACATTTGCTTCACACTCCTGAACAGAGGGCAAAGCTGAATAAGCTGGTGAAACTTCACTGGGCAGTGCTACAAGCTTGTATACTCTTCCATTCACTCCTATGAGGGAACTGGGAGGATCACATTTGGTACACTTCAGGGCTCTCTTTGTGGAGTAGACCATTTTCCTTGTGAATGTACACTTCTCCACTGGAGTTCTTCTTAGTCATGGACAAAGAAATTTGCAGGCTATTCCACCACACCAGTGCTTTAAAGAAATTTCCTTGCAATCAACCTTTTAACAGCAGAGACCAAGAAATAAGGTCAATTCACCTGGGATGCCTAGAAGCACACACACAAAACTCATCCCACATTAACAGTTTGCTCACACACACTTAGCCTGAGCTTGAGTTGGATCAGGGAAATGCCACAGTGATGTGGCACAACGTGAATCATCCTTCCAGACATTCCTATAGGCAAGTCTCAGGCACAATTCATGCTGCAATCCAGGCCTCAATTCTTAAGCAGATTCTTTCAGGACATTGAGGATGTCTTCTCCCCTGGGTAATGATCAGAGAAACACATAACTTGCCCCAGGCTGTGTCTTTCTTAGGAGTTGCTTCAACATATTCCATCTAACTACATGTTACACTAAGCAACTGAGAAATCCAACGTGTACCTCTCAGTTTCTCTCAGAAAAGGAGAAACCAAATAATTCAGTTCAGTTTGCTTCCCAAGCTATGTTATTCTGGTATGGGTGCTTCACCATATTCCAACTAACTAACCATGAGCCTAAGCAACTGAAAGATACAAAGTGCAGCTGTCACTTTCTCTCAAAAATGGAGATATGCTTGTAGCACTGCCCAGGGAAGTTTCCCCACCTTATTTAGTTTTGCTCCCTGTTCAGCACAGAGAAGCAAATCTAAACCTATTCTTCAGTTTCTCCGTGTCTGAGAGAAACTGAAAGGTGCACTTTGGATCTCTCAGTTGCTTAGGGTGATAGGCAGTTAGCTGGAATATAGTGAAGCACCCCCCCCACTCAAAGAATCAGCCTGGGGTAGGTTATGTGTTTCCCTAATCATACACCCGGGGATAAGTGAACCTCAATGCCCTGAATGAATCTGCTTAAGAATTGTGGCCAGGATTGCAGCATGAATGTGTCAGACAGTTGCGTATAGGAATGAATGGATGGATGAATCGTGTCATGCCACATCACTGTGGCATTTCCCTGATCCAAGTAAAGCTCTGGCTAAGTGTCTATGAACAATCTGTTCATTTGGGATGAGTCTGGGCTGTGGGCTTCTAGGCATTCCAGGCGCACATGCCTTATTTCTTTGTCTTTGCAGATAAAAGGCTGATTGTGAGGAAACTCCTTTTCAGCCCTGTGCTTTGAGACAGCCTGCAACTCTCTTTGCATCTATGACTAACAAAAACTGAAGTGGATAAGTGTACATTCAGAAGGAGAATGATCTGCTCCAGAAACAGAATCCGAAATCCTACTGTAAGTTGTGCTTCCCATTTCCCTCCTAGGAGTGACTCAAAGGTGATATATGGTTGCAGCGCTACCCAGGAAAGGTTCCCCAGTTTATTTAGCTTGTAGCATGAGTTGTGCCTGCTGCTTGCTGATATTAGTGAATAGATGAATCAATTGGGTTGTGCCACATCTCTGTGGAAATTCCCCTAGCAAAGTCCATCTCAAGTTAAATGTCTGTGAGTAAACCACTCATTTGGGATGAGTTTGGGGTATGTGCTTCTAAGCAGTACATGTGCACAGGCCTTATATCTTGGTTTTTGCTGCTAAAATGCTCTTTCTAGCCCCAATTCAGTAGAAGAGCCTGCTACTCTTTGTGTTAGATACTTAGGACCAGAGGTATTTAGTTGGAATATGGTAAAGCACTGCCACAGAAAGACACAGCCTGGGGCCTGTTATGTGTCTCCATGATCATAGTCCCGGGGAGAAGAGAACCTCAATGTCCTGAATGAATCTACTACAGAATTGAGGCCTGGATTGCAGCATGAGTTGTGCCAGCTACTTGCCTATTGGAATCAATGGAGGGATGAATGGCATTGTACCACATCACTGTGCAAATGCTCTGAGCAAACTCATGGTCAGGCTAAGTGTCCATGACCAATACGAGTTGCAGGCTATTCCACCACAGCAGGGCTACAAAGAGGTTTGTTCGCAAATAACTTTTAACAACAAAAATAGAGAAATATGGCCTGTGCACCTGGAATGCCTAGAAGCACACATCCCAAACACATCCCATTTAATGGCTTTCTCATGGATTCTGAGCCTGAGCTAGACTTTGCTTGGGGAAATTTCCCAATGACATGGCACAACATGATCCATCTATGCTTTCATTCCTATAGGAAAGTATTAGGCACAACTTCTTCTGCAATCCAGGCCTCAATTCTTAAGTAGATTCACTCAGGACACTGAGGTTCTCTTCTCCCCAGGGCTATTATCTGGGAAACACATAACAACCCCATTTGTGTCTTTCTTTGGGGGTGTTTCACCATATTTCAGTTAAGTACTTGTGACCCTAAGAGACTGAGAGATACAAAGTCTGCCTATAAGTTTTTCTCTAAAACAGAAAAATGAAAGAGTGCAGTTAAGTTTACTTCTCTGTTCTAAACAGGGGGCAAAGCTGAATAAGCTGGGGAAGCTTCCCTGGGCACTGCTATAAGTGTATATCCCCTTCCCTTCACTCCTAGAAGGGAATTGGGAAGCACCAGTTATGGTAGGCTTCTGGCCTCTGTTTGTGGAGCAGACCAGTTTCCTTGTGAATGTACACTTCTCCACTGGAGTTCTTCTTAGTCATAGACAAAGAGAGTTGCATGCTGTTCCACTGCACCAGGGCTGCAAAGAGGTTTCCTGTCAATCAGCTTTTTAACTGTAAAGACTGAGAAATAAGGCCTGTTCCCCTAGAATGCCTAGAAGCATACACCCCAAACTCATCCCAAATGAACAGTTTCCTCACGTACACTTAATCTGAGCTTGACTTTCTCGGGGAAATACCACAGAGATGTGGCTCAAAGTGATTCATCCATCCATTCCTTCATATAGGCAAGTAGCAGTCTCAACTCTTGCTGCAATCCAGGCCTGAATTCTTAAGTAGATTCATTCAGGACATTGAGCTTCTCTTCTCCCTGGGACTATTATCATGGAACTCATAACATGCTTTATTGGATGATCCTGTGTCCCCCCTCCATGTACTCCTAATTTGGAAAGGCCTGAGTCTGGTGTTTGTCATTAGTTTGTTGCATAGTGCTGCAATTTTTGATGTGAGTGATGCAACCCCTAGGTTTGATTCCAACATACAAGTGCAGGAATAGGATAATGTGATTGTTTCTCTCTCTCTCTCTCTCTCTCTCTCTCTCTCTCTCTCTCTCTCTCGGACACCTTGCTGTTTGGCAGCTGCCATCAATGGCTTCCATGCCAAGCCATGCTGCCTTGGAGCCAACTGAGTATGAACTGACCCCCCATTCCCATGAACTGTAAGAAACAAACCTTTCCTTCCCTAATTGTGGCATCAGGTATTCTGTCTCAGCAATGAATGAAAAGTAGCTAAGACAGAATTTGTTACCAGAGGAGTGGGGTCATTGCTGAGACTCTTCCTGACCATGTGTTTCAAGGATGTTTGGAAATGGCTTGTGGGAAGAGTTTGGAATGTTTTGATGATGTTGCCAAATGCATAGAGCTGGATCAGCTTAGAATGCTTTGTATGGGAGATTCTGGTCAGAGCCCAGGAGACCAGAAATTTGATAGAAAGCCTGCTGGTAAAGATCAGGCTCAGGAGGTTTCTGCTGGGAAGAAAGACTGCACTAGGTGTTGGAGTCCACACTATGTGTGTTATGGCTTGGCAGAAAGTTTGTCTGTGTTCTGCCCATGCCCAAAGACTTTGCCTGAGACTGAGATTAAGGGCAATGGACTGATTAGTTTGATGGAAGGAATTTCTAGGCAGCCAAATATTGAAATGGTGTCCTGGCTGTTGTTGGGGGCTTTTAGTCAGATTTATGTTGCAAATCAAGAGCAAAGAGTTCAGCATGATGATTTAAAACTTTGTGAGTTTGGCCAGGAAGCTGTGGACTGATAAAGATAGAGCTGAGACCTTGATTGTTGAGAAGGAACAAAGAAATAAAAAAGATGACCTGGGGGTATCCTGGGAAGCAGCTGGCCTCCACCCTCTGCAGCCTCAGGCCTTCAAAAGTGAAAGAGTTTGCTTGGAGGAAAAAGTCACAGAATGTCATGTTCTGGAGTGGAGACAGAGGCCACAGGAGGTTTCAAAAGGGTGGCAGCCACACCAGATTCCAGAATGGTGGCAACCATGCCAGATTCCAGAATTGCAGTGGCATAGGGAAGCTTCTCACAGTCAGGCTCAGACAGCTCATTGATCCAGGCAGTCGACCCCTACAGCCAAGAGAGAGGAAAACCTCTCTACTGCTCCAGCTGGCAGCAGACTTTGGTGGCATCCATATGGCACTAGTTTTAAGTAAAGGAAAAAGGTGCCACTTCCACCCCAGCTGCAGAGTACAATATGTAAAGTTGTAAGGGTGAAGCCAAGGAACATCGTTCATCCAAGGAAAGCTATGGAAGTTAAGAGCCATGAAAATACCATGAGGGTGAAATCACTCAAGCCTTTTGGATCCTGCAACCAGGCTACTTCAGATGCTGAGTGGAGAACTCCAGGACTTAATGTTTGCCCTGCTAGATTTTGAACTTGCTTTGGTTCCAAAGCTTTGTATTCCCGTTTGTAACTTTTGGAATGGTAATGTTTATCTTGTGCCTTTTATGTTGGAAGTTTTTAACCTCATTTTCATTTGTACAAGGGATTACAATTAAGAGTTTGCTGTAGATCTGGGAGGAGATTTGGGACATGGACTTTCCAACAGTGCTGAAACTATTAAGATTTTAGCAACTCTTTGAGATGGACTAAATGTCTTTTATATTAAGGATGTACATGAGTCCTTGGGGACCCAAGGGTGGAATGTATTGGATGATCCTGTGATCCCACCATGGACTCATAATTTGGAAGGGACTGAGTCCAGTGTTTCTGATTGGTTTGTTGTGTAGTGCTGGAATTGATGACATGTGGGATACAAGCACCCAAGTGTGGAACTGACATACAGGGTGAGGAAGAGAGGAATGCGGTTCTTCCTCTCTCTTGCCTTTGTGCCTTGCTGTTAGGGGGCCATCACGAATGGATGGCCTGTCACACCATGCTGCCTTGGAGCCAAATAAGTATAGTCAGAAAGCCTCTCAAGAACTGTAAGAAACAAAACTTTCCATTCCCTACTTTAGGTCATCATGTATGCTGTCTCAGCAAAGAGTGAAAAGTAATTAAGACACATGCACAAGGCTACGTCTTTCTGCTGGGGTGCTTCCCCATAACCCAACTACCAGTGACCCTAAGCAACTGAGAGATACAAAATGTGCCTCTCAGTTTCTCTCATAGAAGGAGAAACAAAAGAATGTGGTTAGGGATGCTGCTCTGTTCTGAAAAGAAAGCAAAGCTGAATACGCTGGGCAAGCTTCCCTGGGCAGTGCTACAACCATATACCCATTCCATTAACTAATAGGAGGAAATTGGTAAGCACAACTCATGATAGGGTTCAAGTCTCTGTTTGTGGAGCAGACCATTCTCCTTGTGAATGTAGACTTCTCCACTGAAGTTCTTCTTAGTCATATACAAAAAGAGTGGCAGGCTGCTCCACTGCACCAGGATTTAAATAGCTTTATTTGCAATCAGACTTCTAAAAGCAAAAATGGAGAACTAAGGCCTGTGTGCCTCTAATGCCTAGAAGAATATACCCCAAACTCACTACAAAGGAATGACTGGCTCATGGACACAGCCTGACCTAGACTTTGCTTGGGGAAATTCCACAGAGATGTGGCACAATGCATTACATCCATGCATTCATTCCTACAGGCAAGAATTGGGCACAGATGATGCTGCAATCCAGGCCTCAATTCTTAAGCAGAATTATTCAGGATATGAAAGTTCTCTTATGCCCGGGTCTATTATCAGGGAACAACAGAAGACACCCTAGGCTTCACTCTCATTTAGGGTGCTTCCAACTGCCTATGACACAAAGCAACTGAAAGATACAAAGTGTGCCTCTTGATTTCTTACAAAAACAGAGAAAACAAGAAAGTAGATTTGCTTCTCTGTTCTGAACAGGCACCAAAGCTGAATAAGCTGGAGAAGCTTCACTAGGCAGTGCTAAAACCTCATACCCCCTTCCATTCACCCCTAGGAGGGAACTGGGAGGCACCACTTATAGTAGGCTTCAGGCCTCTGTGGAGCAGACCATTCTCCTTGTGAATGTATATATCTACACTGGAGTTCTTTGTACTATACAAAATGATTTGCAGGGTGTTCCACTCCAACAAGGCTGCAAAAAGGAATATTTGCATTCAGCCCTCTAACAGCAAAAACTGAGAACAAAGTTCCGTATGGTTCTAAGCCCTAGAAATACACATCCTGAACTCATTTCAAATTAATGATTTGCTCACAGACACTTAGCCTGAGCTTGCCTTTGCTTGGGGAAATTCCATGGTGATGTGGCACAATGCAATTCTTGCATACATTCATTCTAATATGCCAATATCTGGCACAACTCATGCTGAAATCCAGGAATTAATTCTTATGCAGAGTCATTCAGGACCTTGAAGTTCTCTTCTGCCTGGGACTATTATCAGGTTAACACATAAAATTTCCCAGTCTCTTTCTGTTGGGGTGCATCCCCATATTACAACTAACTATGATGCTAAGCAACTGAGAGATACAAAGTGCACCTCTCAGTTTGTTTGTAAAACAGAGAGAACAAATAATGCAGTTATGTTTTCTGCTCTGTTCTGAATAGGGAGCAATGCTGTATAACCTAGGGAATGTTCCCTGGGCAGTGCATAATGTCCTATCCCCTTCCATTCCATCTTAGCAGAGAATTGTGAAGCACCAATTATGGTAGGGTTCAGGCCTTTGTGGAGCAAACCATTCTCCTTGTGAATGTACACTTCTCCAAGGGAGTTGTTCTCAGTCATATACAAAGAGAGTTCAGTCTCTTCCACTGATCCAGGGCTGCAAAGAGGTTTATACACAGTGAACTTTATAAAAGCAAAAACTGAGAAATAAGACCTGTGCACCTGTAATGCTTAGAAACACACACCCCATACTCATCTGAAATGAACCATTTGCTACTGGAAACTTAGCCTGAATTTAACGTTCCTTGGGGAATTTCCACAGTGATGTGGCACAATGGAATCCATCCATCCACTGATTCCTATAGGCAAGGATCAGGTGCATCTCATTCTGCAATCCAGGCCTCAATTCTTAAGCAGATTCACTCAGGACATTGAGGTTCTCTTCTGCCCACTGTTAGTATCAGGGAAACATATAACATGAACCAGGCTCTGTTTTTCTGTTGGAGTGCTTCAACATATTCCAACTACATATGACCCTTAGCAACTGAGAGATATAAAGTGCACCTCTCAGTTTGTCTGAAAAACTGAGAAATCAAAGAATGTGGTCAGGTTTGCTGCTCTGCTCTGATCAGAGAGCAAAGCTAAATAAGCTGGGGAAGCTTCCATGGGCAGAGCTACAACCATGTATCCCCTTCCATTCACTCCCAGGAGGGAATTGGGAAGCACACTGTGTGGTAGGCTCCAGGAGTCTCCTTTTCGAGCAGATCATTCTCCTTGTGAATATATACTACTCCAGTAGAGGTCTTTGAGATACAGGATGCTCCACTGCACAAGGGCTGAATAGAGGTGTTGTTTTTTTTTTTTTTTGCAATGAGCCTTCTAGCATTAAAAACCAAGACCTAAGACCCGTGAAATTCTAATGCCTAAAAACACACACCCCAAACTCATCCCAAATGAATGGCTTGCTCATGGACACTTAGCTTGAACATTTAGCTTGACTTTCCTTGAAGAAATTTCACAGTGATGTAGCACAACACTCTTATGGGTAAGAAGAAGACACAACTCATGATGCAATCCAGGCCTTTATTCATAAGCAGATTAATTCATCACATTGAGGTTCTCTTCTTCCTGAAGCTATGATCAGGGAAGCATGTAACATGACACAGGCTATGTCTTTCTGTGGGGGTGCTTCACCATATTCCAATTAGCTACCTATGACCCTAAGGAACTGAGAGATTAAAAGAGAGCCACTCGGTTTCTCTCAGAAATGTAGAAACCAAAGAATTCAGTTAGATTTGGCTTTCTGTTCTCAACAGGGACCAAAGCAGAGGAAGCTGGGGAACCTTCCCTGGGCAGTGCTCCAAACATATATATACTCTTCCATTTACTCCTAGAGGGAATTGGGAAACACCACTGATATTAGGCTTTAAGCCTCTCTTTGTGGAGCAGACCATTCTCCTTGGGAACGTACAGTTCTCCCCTGCACTTCCTCTCAGTCATATACAAAGGGATTTGCATGCTGTTCCACCGCACCAGGGCTGCAAAGACATTTCCTCGCAATCAGCCTTTTAATTGCAAAGACCGAGAAATAAGGCTTGTGCGACTCTAATGCCTAGAGACAAACACACCAAACTCATCCCAAAGGAATGATTTCCTCACAGACATTTAACCTGAGTTTGAATATGCTCTGGGAAATATGACAGTCATGTGACACCATGTGATTCGTTCATCCATTCATTTTTATAGGCAAGGATCAGGCACAACTCATGGTGAAATCCAGGCCTCAACTCTTAAGCAAATTCATTCAGGATATTGAGGTTCTGTTCTGCCTGGGGGTATTATCAGGGAAACACAAAACATACCTCAGACTGTGTCTTTTGGTTAGGGTGCTTCATCATGTTCCAACTACCTATCACACTAAGCAACTAAGAGATACAAATTGCATCTGTTAGTTTCTTGCAAAAATGGAGGAACCAAAGAATGTTGTTAGGTTTGCTTCTCTTTTCTGAACAGGGAACCAAATTGAATAAGCTAGGCAAAACTTGCCTGGTCTGTGCTCCAACTGTATATTCCCTTCCATTCATTCCTAGGAGGGAATTGGGAAGCCCCTCTTATAGCCGGATTCAGGCCTCTGTTTGTGGAGCACACCATTCTCCTTGTGAATGTATACTTCTCCAGTGCAGTTCACCTTAACCATATGCAATGCCACTTGCAGTTTGTTCCTCCACACCAGGGCTGTGAAGCAGTTTATTTGCAATCAGCCTTCTAACAGTAAAAACTGAGAATTTAGGCCTTTGTGCCTGTTACACCTAGAAATATACACCTGAAGCTCATCTCAGATGAATGATTTGCTCGGGGACTCTTAGCCTGAGTTTCATTTGCTTGGGGAAATTCCAAGGTAATGTGATGCGATGTAATTCCTGCATATATTCATTCCAACAGGCAAATATCAGGCATAATTCATACTTCAATCCAGGCATTAATTCTTACCCAGATTCATTCAGCTCCTTGAGGTTCTCTTCTGCCCCGAGCTATTATGAGAAAAACACAGAAAATGCACCAGTCTGTTTCTTTCTGTTGCACTGCTTCTCCATATTTGAACTAACTATGATGTTAAGCAAGTGAGACATTAAAAGTGCACCTCTCAGTTTGTCTGTAAAATGGAGAGAACAAAGAATGAGTTTAGGTTTTCTGCTCGGTTCTGAACAGGGAACAATGCTGAATAAGCTAGGTAAGCTTCCTTGAGCAGTGCTAGAATGTCATATCCCCTTCCAATCACTCCTAGGTGGGAATTGTGAAGCACCAATTATGGGAGGCTTCTGTGGAGAAGACTCTTCTTCTTGTGAATGTATGCTTCTTCAGTGGAGTTCTTCTTAGTCATATACAAAATGAGTTGCAGGCTGTTTGTCCGCACTAGAGTAGCCAAGAGGTTTATTCACAATGAGATTCTATAAGCAAAAAACTAGAACTAAGTGCCGTGAACATGTAATGCCTAGAAACAGACTCCCTGAAGTCATCCCACATGAAGGGTTTCCTCACCGACACTTGGC
Source organism: Dasyprocta punctata (assembly GCA_004363535.1). Taxonomy (NCBI): domain Eukaryota; kingdom Metazoa; phylum Chordata; class Mammalia; order Rodentia; family Dasyproctidae; genus Dasyprocta; species Dasyprocta punctata. Next base: position 25,634 of record RJWM01015762.1, on the reverse strand, counting down.
CTGAGCTTGACTTTGCCTGGGCAAATTCCTTGGTGATGTGGCACAATGCAATTCATCCATCCATTCATTGCTGTACTTAAGTATCAGGCAAAACTCATGCTGTAATGCAGGCCCCAATTCTTAAGCAGATTGTTTCAAGACATTGTTGTTCTCTTTTCCTGGGTGTATTATCAGCAAAACACATAACAAGCCCCAGACTGTTTCATTCTGTTTGGGTGCTGAACCATATTCCAACTACCTATCACCCTAAGCAACTGAAAGATCCAAAGTGCACCTCTCAGTTTCTCTCAAAAAAGGAAAAATGAAAGAATGTGATTAGGTTTGCCTCTCTGTCCTGAACAGGGTGCAACATTGGATAAGCTGGGGAAGCTTCCACAGGCTGAGCTACAACCATATATCCCATTCCATTCACTCCTAGGAGGGAACTGGGAAGCACCATCCATTCATTGCTATACTAAGTATCAGGCAAAACTCATGCTGTAATGCAGGCCCCAATTCTTAAGCAGATTATTTCAAGACATTGTTGTTCTCTTTTCCTGGGTGTATTTCATTATCTTGTATGCTTCAGGCCTGTTTTTGTGAATCAGACTGTTCTCTTTGTGATTGTCCACTTCTACACTGGAGTTGTTCTTAGTCATTTGTAAAACCTACTGCAGGCTGTTCCACTACACTGGGGATGCAAAGAGGTTTATTTGTGATCAGACTTCTAACAAGAAAAACTGAGAAATAAATTCTGCACACTTGTACTGTCTAAAAACACACAAGCCAAACTCATCTGAAATGAATGGTTTGCTCTTGGAAATTTAGTCTGAACATGAGTTTACTTGGGCAAATTCCAAGGTGATGTGGCATGATGCAACTCATGAATCTATTCATTTCTAATGGCAAGGATCAGGGCCAACTCATGATGAAACCGAGGCCTCAATTCTTATGCAGACTCATTCAGGACATTAACGTTCTCTTCTGTCTGGGGCTACTATCAGGGAAACACATAATATTCCCTAGGTTGTGTCTTTCTGTTGGGGAGCTTCACCACATTCCTACTAACTACCTAAGACCCTAAGCAACTGAGAGATAGAACGTTCATCTCTCAGTTCCTATGAAAAATGGAGAAGCCAAAGAATGTATTTAGGTTGGTTTGTCTGTTCTGAACAGGGAGCAAAGGTAAATAAACTGGAGAAACTTCACTGGACAGTGCTGCAAACTCATATCCCCTTCCATTTGCACCTAGGTGGGAAGCAAGAAACACCACTTAGGTTACTCTTCAGACCTGTGTTTGTGTAACAGAGCATTCTCCTTGTGAATGCACACTTTTACCCTGTCATTCTCCTTAGACATATATAAGAAGAGGTGCTGGGTGTTCCACTGCACAAGTGCTGCAATGACGTTTATTCGCAGTCAGCCTTCTAACAACAAAAACCGTGAAATAAGGTCTGTTCAACTGTAATGCCTAGAGCACACTGCCCAAACTCATTCTAAATGAATGGATTGGTAACAGACACTTTGCCTGAGTTTCACTTTGCTTGGAGAAATTCCACTGTGATGTGACACAACACAATTTATTTATCCCCTGATTCCTATAGGCAAGGATCAGGAACATCTCATGCTGCAATCCCGGCTACAATTCTTAAGCAGATTCATTCAGGACTTTGAGCTTCTCTTCTGCCTGGGGCTATTATCTGTGAAACACATTACATGCCTGAGGCTGTGTCTTTCTGTTGGTGTGCTTCGCTATATTCAAACTACCTATGACCCTAAGCAACTCAGAGACTAATAGTGCTCCTCTCAGTTTGACTCATAAAGCAGAAAGTAAAGAATGTGGTTAGGTTTGGCTCTCTGTTCTGAAGAGGGAGCAAATCTGAATAAACTGGGAAACTTTGCTGGGTGGTGCTACAATCTTTCTTCCCCTTCCATGCACATCTAGGAGGGATTTGGGAAGCACCTGGTATTGTAGGATTCAAGCCTCTCTTTGTGGGGTTGACAGTTCTCCTTCTGAATGTACACTTCTCCACTGCTGTTCTTCTTGGTCATGTACAAGACTAGATCCAAGGTCGTCCATGCACCAGGGCTGCTTAGAGGTTTATTGCCAATCAGCCTTCTGACAGCAAAAACTGAGAAATAAATAATGTGCTCTTGTAATGTCTAGAAGCTGACACCCCAACCTCATCCCAAATGAACAGTTTGCTCACAGACACTTAGCCTGTGCTTGTCTTTGCTTTGGGTAAGTCCACAGGGTTGTGGCACAAAGTAATTCATCCATCCATTCATTCCTATAGGCAAGTATCAGGCACATCTCATGTTGCAATCCAAGCCTCAGTTCTTAAGCAGATTCACTCAGAACATTGAGGTTCTCTTCTTTGTGGGACAATTATCAGGGAAACACATAACATTCCCCAGGCTGTGTCTTTCTATTGAGATTCTTCACCATTTTCTATCCACCTATGTCCCTAAGCAACCGAGAGATGCAATGTGCTCCTCTCAGTTTTTCTCAAAAATGGAGAAAGCAAGGATTGTACTCAGGTTTGCTGCTCTCTTTTGAACAGGAAGCAAAGCTGAATAAGTTGGGGAAGCTTCCCTGGGCAGTGCTACAACTGTATATTCCCTTCCATTCACTGCTAAGAGCGAATTGGGAATCACCATTTATGGTAGTCTTCAGACCTCTGTTTTTGGAGCAGACCATTCTCCTTGTGAATGTACACTTCTCCACTGGAGTTCTTCTTTTCACATACAAAGCACATTGCAGGTTGTTCCACCACACCAAGATTGCAGAGAGGTTTATTCAAAATCAGTTTTCTAATAGCAAAAAGTGAGAAAATAAGGCTTGTGCACTTTTGAAGCCTAGAAGGACATAACCCAATCTGATACTAAATGAATGGTTTACTCACAGACACTTAGCCTGAGATTGACTCCTTGCTGAAATTCCACATTGACTGTGGTAGAACGCAATTCATCCATCCATTCATTCCTATTGACAAGTATCAGGCACAACTCATGCTGCAATACAGGCCTCAATTCTTTTTTTTTTTTTTTTTTTTTTTTACATCACCAGGGATCAAACTCACAACCTGATGCCTGCCAGACAGGCACTTAAGCCACTGAGCCAAACTTCCAGGCCTAGTTTTTTGAGGCAAGGTCCCACTATGTAGCTCAGGCTGGCCTGTGCTCTCTTTGTAGCCCAAGCCAGCCTTGAACTCACAATGCTCCACCTATCTCAGCCTCCCAAGTGCTGGGGGTTTAAAGGCATGCACCACCATGCCAGGCTCAAGCCTCCATTCTTAAGCAGATTCATTCAGGGTGTTGAGGTTCTCTTCTCCCCAGAGGTATTTTCACATAAAGTCATTACATGAAGAAGTCTGTGTCTTTCCATTGGAGTGCAGAACCATATCCAAACTACCTGTCACACTAAGCAACTAAGAGATACAACATGTGTTTCTCACTATCTCTCAAAGATGGATAAATGAAAGAATGCAGATAGGTTTTGTTCTCTGTTCTGAGCAGGTAGTAATTATGGTAATGGTGGGGAAGTGTCCCTCTGCAGCAACACAGTTGTATATCCACTTTTATTCACTCCTAGGAGAGATTTGGGATGCACAAATTTTGGCAGGTTTCAGTCCTCTGTTTGTGGAGCATGCTAATTCTTCTTGTGGTTTTACACATTTCCGGTATAGCTCTTCTTCGAAAAATAAACCAGTTGCAATCTGTTCCTTTATGCCAGGGTTGCAAAGGCTTTTACCAACAAAAACTGAAAAGGAAGATCTTTTTGTCTAATATGCTTAGAAGCACACATCTCATCCTCATCCCAAATGAATGGTTTGTTCACTGGAGACTTACCTTGAGCTTGACACTTCTTGGGAATATTTCATTGTGATGTGGCACAATACAATTAGTCAATTCATGCATTCATATGGGCAAGTTTCAGGCACAAATCATAATGCAATCAAAGCTTAAATTCTGAATCAGCTTCTTTCAGGATATTGAGGTTCTCTTCTTCCCTGGACTCTTCTCAGAGAAACATAGCATGGTCCAGGCTGTGTCTTTCCACTGAGGTGTGTAATCATATTCAAAAACCTATGACCCTAAGCAACTGAGTAACACAAAATGTGCCTCTCAGATTCTCTCAAAAACTCGTAAACTAAAAAAAGTGGTTAAATTTTGTTCTGTGTTCTGAAGTTGTAGCAAAAATGACTAAGCCAGGGAAGATTCACTGGGCAGTGCTACTGCCTTATATCCCATTCCATTAACTCTTATGAGGAAAATGGGAAGCACCACTCATGGTGGGTTTTAGGCCTCTGTTTTTGCAGCAGGATCATTCTCCCAGTGCATATACACTTCTCCACTGTAGTTCTTCTTAAGGATATACACGAGTTGCAGGCTGTTTATCTGCACCTGGGCTGAAAAGCTGTTTATTTGAATAAAGCCTTTTAACAGCCAATACTGAAAAATAAGGCCTGTTAGTCTGTTACACCCAGATGCATGCATGGGAAGCTCATCCCAAATGAGTCTCATTGAGACAGCCTGAGATTGTCTCTGTTTGGGGACTTTCCATTGTGATGTGGCTCAAAGCAATTCATCCATTTCTTCATTTCTATAGGCAAGTATCCGGCACCACTCATAATGCAATCCAGGAGTCAATCCTTAGGCAGATTCCTTCAGGACATTGAGGATTTCTTCTCCCTATGGTTATTATCAGGGTAATACAACATGCACCAGGTTGTGTCTTTCCATTGGGATGCATCACCATATTCCAAGTCCCTATGATCCTAATCAACTAAGACAAAGTCTGCTTCTCAGTTTCTCTCAAAAAAATGAGAAACTAAAGAATGCAGTTAGTTCTCTGTTTTGAATAGGTGGGAAACATGACTAAGCTGGGGAAGCTTCCCTCGGACGTGCTACAGCTGTATGTCCACATCATCCACTCCTAGGACGGACCTGGGATGCACCACTCATGAAGGTTTTCAGGCCTCTGTTTTTGGAGCAGACCATTCTGCTTGTGAAAGTGCACTTCTCCACTGGAGATCATCTTAGGCATAGAAAAGTGTTGTAGGTTTTTCACTTGCACCAGGTTTGTAAAGCCATTTATAAGGAAATAGAATTTTAACAGCAAAATTGAGAAATAAGGTCTGTGTGACTGTTATGCCTAGAAGTACACACATGAGACTCATTCCAAAAGAACTGTTTTCTCACTGAGACGTATGTGAGCTTGACTCTGCCTGGGGATATTCCACTGTCATGTGGCACTGTGAAATTGATCCATTCTTTCATATAGGCAGGTGTCAGGCAAAAGTCATATTCTAATTCAGGCCTCAATTCTTAAGCACTTTCCCTCAGGACCTTCTGGTTCTCTTCTCCCTGGGGCTATTATCTGGAATACACAACATCACCCAGGTTGTATCTTTCCATTTGGGTGAATCACCATATTCAATCTACCTAAGACTCTAAGCCAGTGAGACATGAAAAGCACACCTCTCAGTTTCTGTCAAAAAGTGATAAACCAAAGAATGCAGTTAAGTTTTGTTCTCTGTTCTGAACAGGTGGAAAAAATGATTGCCCTGGGGAAGATTTTCTTTTGCAGTGGTACAGCTGTATATTCACTTCAATTCACTCCCAGGAGGATATTGGGAAGCACAAATTACAGTAGGATTCAGGCCCCTGTTTATGGAGCAGGACTATTGCCCTTGTGAATGTACACTTCTCCAATGGAGTTTTTCTTAGGCACATACATGAAATGCATGCTGTTCATTTGCATCAGGGGTGCAAAACTGTTTATTCTCAAATAGCCTCTTTCCAGCAAAAATTGAGAAATAAGAACTGTCCACTTGTTATGCCTGGAAGCATACACCCAAAACTTATCCAAATGGATGGTTTTTTCACTGAGACTTAGAGTGAACTTGAGGATGCTTGGAGATATTCCATCGTGATTGGACACAATGCAATATATCTACACATTCGTTCATACAGGCAAGTTTCAGGCACAACTCATACTGCAATCCAGGCTCAATTCTTAAGCAGATTCATTCAAGACATTGAGCTTCTCTTCTCTCCAGGGCAATTAAAAGGGAAACATACAATATGCCCGAGGTCATGTTTTTCTATTGGGTTGCATCACCATAGGCACACTAACCATGACCCTAAGTTACTGAGAAATACAAAGTGTGCCTCTCACTTTCTCTCAAAAATGGTTAAAGCAAATTATGCAGTTAGGGTTTATTCTCTTTTCTGAACATGTGGCAATGCTGACTAGGCTGGGGAATTTTCCATGGGCAGTAATATAGCCGTATTTCGCTTTACAATCTCTCCTAGGAGGGAATCAGGCAGCAACAATTATGGTAGGCAACAGTCCTCTGATTGTGGAGCAGTATTATTCTCCTTGTGAATGTAAAAATCTCCATTGTCATTGTTCTTAGGCACACGAATGAATTGCAGGCTGTTCCTTTGCACCAGGTCTGCAAAGCTGTTTATTCACAAATAACCTTTTCACAGGAAAAACAGAGAAATAAGGCCTTTGCTCCTGTTATTCCTAGAAGCACACAAGCAAAATTGTTCCTAAATGGGTGATTTGTTCACTGATATTTAGCCTGAGTTTGACTGCTTGGAGTTATTTCATCATAATGATTCAACACGCAGTTTATTCATCCATTCATATGGGCAAGTATTGGGCACAACTAATACTGCAGTCCAGGACTCAATTCTTAAACAGATTCATTCAGGATATTAAGGTTATCTTCTTCCCAGGGCTATCATCAGTGAAACCCACAACATTTTCCAGGCAGTGTCTATCCATTGGTGTGCAGCATCATATTCAAAATACCTATTACTATAAGCAACTCAGAGATAGAAATTGTGCCTCTCTGATTCTCTCAAAAATGGATAAACCAAAGAGTGCTTTTAGGTTTTGTTCTATGTTCAGAATAGGTGGCAAAGATAACTAAGCTGGGGAAGATTCCCTGGGAATTGTTTGAATAGTATATCCATTTCTATTTACCCCTAGTAGCAAATAGGGAAGCACCCCTCATGTTAGGTTTCAGTCCTCTGTTTGTGGAGCAGGATAATTCTCCTTGCAAATGTACATAACTCCAGTGGAGTTCTTCCTAGGCATATAAACAGCTGCAGCCTGTTCCTTTGCGCCATGGCTACAAAGCCATTTATTCTCAAACAGCATTTTACTAGCACAAACACAGAAATTAAGTATATATGCTTGTTATGCCTAGAAGCAGAATCCACAAACTCATTCAAAATGAGTGGTTTGCTCACTGATACTTAGCATGAACTTGACTCTGCTTAGGGCTTTCCATCGTGATGTGGAACAATGCAATTCATCCATCCATTCCTTCATATAGGCAAGTATCAGGCACAACTCATACTGCAATCCTGGCCTCAATTCTTAAGTAGATTCATTCAGGACATTGAGGCTCTCTTCTGCCCGTGGTCATTACCAAGAAACAGAAACCATAAAGCAGCCTGTGTCTTTACATTGTGGTACATCAGCATGTTAATATACTTATGATCCTAAGCAACTGAGCGATACAAACTGTGCCTCTCAACTTCTATCAAAAAAGGATAAATCAAAGAATGAAGTCAAGTTTTGTTCTCTGTGCTGAACAGGTGACAAACTTGACTAAGCTGGGGAAGCTTGACTGGGCAGGGCTACAGTTATATATCCCCTTCCATTCTTTCCTTGGAGGGAATTGGGAAGCAACACTTGTGGCTGGTATCTGGCCTCTTTTGTGGATCAGGATCATTCTCCTTCTGAAGGTACACTTCTCCACTGGAGTTCACCTTAGGCATATCAACTTGCTGCAGGCTGTTCCTGAGCACCAGGGCTGCAAATCTGTTTATTCTCACTCAGCTTTTTAAGAACAAAAGCCAAAAAATAAGGCTGGTAAACTTGTTATGCCTAGAAGCACACACCTGAAACTCACACCAAATGAAAGGTTTGCTCACTAAGACTTAGCCTGAACTTGATTTTGCTTAGGGGCATTTAATCATGATGTGGCACAATGCAATTTATCCATCCATTCAATCATAAATGCAAATATCAGGCACTACTATTACTGCAACCTAGGCCTCAATTCTTAAGCAGATTCATGCAGGATATTGAGGTTTTCTTCTCCCTGGGTTTATTCATTCAGGATATTGAGGTTCTCTTCTCCCTGGGTTTATTATCAGGGAAACACATAATATGCCCCAGGATGCATAATTTCCATTGGGGTGCATGTCCATACGCACATTACCAGTGACCCTAAGCAACTGAGAGTTACAAAGAGTCCCTCTTACTTACTCTCAAAAATGGTTTACACGAAGTATGCAGTTAGGTTTGGTTCTCTGTTCTGAACAGGTGGCAAAACTGATATAGCTGGGGAAGTTTCCCTGGGCAGTGATACAGCCATATATTCCCTTCCATTCCAACCTAGTAGGAAGTTGGTAAGCACAAAGTATGGGAGATATCAGGCCTTTGTTTTTGGAGTAGGATAATTCTCCTTCTGAATGCAAGCATCTCCAGTGTAGTTCTTCTTAGGCATATACAAGAGTTGCAGGCTGTTCCTTTGCACCAGGGCTGCAAAGCCATTTATTTGGCAACAACATTTTAATAGCAGAAACCGAGAAATAAATTCTGTGAACCTGTTATGCCTAGAAGCACATACCCCAAACTCACCCCAATTGAATTGTTTACTTACTGACTGCTTGGGGACATTTCTTCCTGATGTGGTACATTGCAATTTAACCATCTATTCATTCATATAAACAATTATCACACACAACTCAAACTGCAAAACAGGCCTCAATTCTGAATCAGATTCATTCAGGACATTGAGGTGCTCTTCTCCCACAGGCTATTATCAGGGAAACAAGCAACATCCCCTGGACTGTATCTTTGCATTGGGGTGCATAACCATATTGAATCTACCTATGAAACTAAGCAAATGAGAGATACCATGTGCGCCTCTCAATTTCTCTCAAGAAAGGATAAACCAAGCAATGTAATTAGGTTTTATTCTCTGTTCTGAACAGGTGGCAAAGATTCCCAGGGAAGTGGTTCAGCCATATATCCCCTTCCATTCACTCCTATTTCAGAATAGGGCAGTGCCACTTACAGTTTGTTTCAGGTCTCTGTTTGTGAAACAGGATCATTCTTTTTCTTAATGTACATTTCTTCCCTGGAGTTCTTCTTAGGCATATGCACGAGTTGCAGGTGTTTTCTTTGAAAAAGGAATGCAAAGACCTTTATTCTCAGACATTTAACAGCAGAAACCAAAAAATAAGGGCTGTACGACTGTTATGCCTAGAAACACACACTCAAAACTGATCCCAAATGAAAGGTTTACTCACTGAGACATAGCCTGAGTTCAACACTACTTGGGGACATTTCATTCTGATGTGGCACAATGCAATTTATCCATCCATTAATTCATGAAAGTATCAGGCACAACCAGTTCTGCAATCTGGGACTCAATTCTTAAGCAAATTCATTCAGGACATTGAAGTTCTCATCTCCCCGGGGCTATTATTAGGAAAACACAAAATATGCCACAGCTTGTGTCTTTGCATTGAGACGCATCACCATATGCACAATGCCTATGACCCTAAGCAACTGAGAGGTACAAACTGTGCCTCCTACTTTCTCTCAAAAATGGTTAAACCAAAGTAGGAAGTTAGATTTTTTTCTCTGTTCTGAACATGTGGTAATTCTGAGAAAGCTGAGACAGTTTCCCTGGGTAGTGATACAGCAGCATTTCCCCTTCCATTGACTCCTAGGAGGGAATTTGGAACCACAAATTATGGTAGGTTTTAGGCCTTTCCTTTTGAAGCAGGGTTACTTTCCTTGTAAATGTAAACATCTCCAGTGCAGTTTTTCTTAGGCTTATATTTGAATTTACAGCTGTTCCTTTGCATGAGCGCTGCAAAGCCGTTTATTTGCAAACGGCCTTTTAACCACAAAAACCTCATAATAAGGCCTTTGCCCCTGTGATGTCTATAAGCACACATGTGAAACTCATCCCAAATGAACGTTTTATTCACTGAGACTTATTCTGAGCTTGACACTGTTTGGGGATGTTTCATCATGATATGACACAAATTAATTTATCCATCCATTCATTCATATAGTCGTGTCAGTCTCAACACATACTGCAATACAGGCCTTAATTCTGAAGCAGATTCTTTCAGGACATTGATGTCCTCTTCTCCCCACGGCAATTATCACATAAATACGTAACATTCACCAGGCTGTGTCTGTCAATTGGAGAGCAGCACCATCCACAGCCTCCCCATGACTCTAAGGAACTTTGAGATACAAGGTGCACCTCTCAGTTTCTCTCAAAAATGGATGAACCAAAGAATGCAGTTTGGTATTCTATGTTCTAAACATTCTTCAAAGATGACTAAGCTGGGGAAACATCCCTGGGCGGTGCTATAGCCTTATATACCTTTCCATTGACCACTAGTCAGGAATTGGGAAACACCTCGTATAGTAAGATTCAGTCTCTGTTTGTAGAGCAGGATCTCTCACTTTGTGAATGTACACTTCTCCACTGGAGTTCTTTATAGGCATATACACAAGTTGCAGACAGTTCCTTTGCACCAGGTATGCAAAGCTGTTTATTCCCAAACAGCTTTTTAACAGACAAAACCAAGAAATAAGATCCATGCCCATGTAATGCCTAGAAGCACATACTCCAAACTTATCCCAAATGAATGTTTTCCTCACTGAGACATAGGGTGAGCTTGACTATGCCTGGGGAAATTCCATCATGATGTGGCACAATGCAACTTTTCCATCCATTCATTCATATAGGCAAGTATTATGCACAACTCATTATGCAATGCAGTTCTCAATTCTTAAGCTGGTTCATTCAGGGCATTGATGTTCTTTTCTCCCACAGACTACTATCAGGAAATCAGGTAACATGCCCCAGGATATGTCTTTCCATTGGGGTGCACCACAACATTCAAACTACCTATGAACCTAAGCAGTTTCTCTGTTTCTCTCAAAACTGGAAAAACCAAAGAATGTGGTTAGATACTGTTCTCTGTTCTTAACAGGTGACAAAGATGACTAAACTAGGGAAGCTTCCCTGGGCAGTGCTACATCTGTATATCCCCTTGCATTCACTCCTAGGAGGAAATAGGGAAGGACCAAGAATAGTAGGTTTCAGGCCTCTGTTTGTGGAGCAGGATCATTCTCGTTGTGAATATGTGCTTCTCCACTGGAGTGTTTCTAAGGTATATACATGCGTTGCAGTGTGTTCCATTGCACCAGGGTTGCAAAGTCCTTTATTCCCAAACAGCTTATAAAACCAAAAAGCAAATATAAGGTCTGTTGCCTGTTATGCCTAGAAGCACACATCGATAACTCATCCCAAATGAATGGTTTGTTCACTGAGACATAGCCTGAGCTTGACTCTGCTTGGAGATATTTCATTTTGATTTGGCACAGTGTAATTTATCCGTACATTCATTCATATGTTCAAGTATCATTCACAACTCATACTTCAATCCAGGCTTAAATTTGAAAGTAGATTCATTCAGGACCTTGAGGTTGTCTTCTCCCTGGGGCTATTTTAAGGGAAATGCATAACATGCACTAGTTTGTGTCTTTCAGTTGGGGTTCATCACCATTTTCAAGCTACCTAGGACCCTAATCAACTGAGAGATAAAAAGTGCACCTCTCAATTTCTCTCAAAAATGGAAAAACCAAAGAATGCAGCTAGATGTTTTTCTCTTTTCTGAACAGGTAGCAAAACTGGCTGAACTGGTGAAGCTTCTCTGGGCAGTGCTACAGCCGTATATACCTTTCTATTCACTCCTAGGCAGGAATTGGGAATCAGCACACATGGTAGCTTTTGGGGCTCTATTTGTCGAGCCAGATCATTCCCTTTGTGGGTGTACACTTCTCCAATGAAGTTCTTCTTAGGCATAAACAGGAGTTACAGGTGCTCTTTTGCACCAGGGCTCCAAGGCCTTAAAGAATCTGCTTAAGAATTGTGGCCTGGGTTGCAGTATGAGTTGTTCCTGATTCTTGCCTATATGAAGGAAAGGATGCATAAATGGGATTGTAACACATCAAGATGCAATGTGCCCAAGCAGAAGCAATCTCAGGCTAAGTCTCAATGAGTGAATCATGTATTTGCAAATTCCTTCAGGTGTGTGATTCTAGGGAAAAAAAGGGGCATGGGCCTTGTATGTCAGTTTTTCTTCTAAAAGGCTGTTTACAAATAAATGGCTTTGAAGCCTTTGTGCAATGGAATAACCTGCAACTCATCGTGTATATAACTAAAAACTCCAGAGGAGAAGTGGGAATTTACTTGGAGAAGTATGCTGCTCTTCAAGCAGACGCCTGAAGCCCACAATAAGCTGTGCTTTGAAACTCACCCCTACGAGTGATTGGAAGGGGACATGCTGTTGTAATTCTGACCAGGGAAGGTTCCCTAGGTTAATATGCTTTTCTACTTGTTCTCAACAGGGAAGAAACTAATCAAATTCCTGGAATAATCCATTTTGGAGAGAAATTGAGAGACACACTTTCTGTCTCTCAGTTGCTCAGGGTCAAAGGTACTTTGATTATGCTGATGCATCCCATTTAAAACACACAGCCTTGGGCACCTTATGTATTTCCCTGAAATTAGGCCCAGGAAGAAGAGAACCTCAAAGTCTTGAATTAATCTGCTAAAGGATTGAGACCTGCATTGCAGTATGAGTTGTGCCTGATACTTGCCTCTGTGAATGAATTGAAAGATAAATTGCATTGTGGCATTTCAAAAAGTAATGTCCCCAAACAGAGTCAAGTTCAGGTCAAGTCTCAATGTGGAAACCATTCATTTGGAAAGAACATGGGGTGTTTTCCTCTGGGCATAACAGGCACACTTATTTGTTGGCTATTGCTGTTAAAAATATGTATTATAATTAAAGGCTTCACATTGCTGCAAAGGAACAGCCTGCAACTTATGCATATTTTTAGGGACACCAGAAGAAAATTAGGTATTATAAGGAGAATTTTCCTGCTGTACACACAGAGGCCTGAAACCTACCATAAGTGGTGCTTCCCAATTCTCTCCTAGGAGTGAGAGAAAGGAGATACAAGGTTGTAGAACTGCCCACAGAAGATTCCCCTACTAGTCAGATTTGCTCTCTGTTTAGAACAGAGAACAAATTCTAACTACAGTCTCTGGTTTATCAATTTGTTAGAGAAACTAAGAGGTGCACTTTGAATCTCTCAGTTGCTCAGGGTAAAATGTAGCTTGAGTACAGTGATGCACCCCATTGGAAAGACACAGCCTGGGGCATGTTATCTATTTCCATAATAAGAGGCCCAGGGAGCAGAGAATCTCAATATCCTGAAAGAATCTGGTTAAGAATTGAGGCCTGGATTGCAGTATGAATCGTGCCACATACTTGCCTATTTGAATGAATAGATGGATAAATTGCATTGTGCCACATCAGGATGGAATGTCTCCAAGGAGAGACAAGCTCAAGCTAAGTCTCAATGAGTATACCATTCATTTGCAAAGAGCTTGGGATATGTGTTTCTAGGCATAACAGGTGCACAGTCCTTATAGCACAGTGTTTGCTCTTAAAACACTGTTTGCTATTAAAACTCTTTGCAGCCCTTGTGAAAATGAACAGCCTGAAACGTTGTATATTTGACTAGGAACTCCTGTGGAAAAATGGTTATTTACAAGGAGAATGATCTTGCTCTTCAAACAGTGTCCTTAAACCTACTATATGTGGTGCTTCACAATTTCCTACTAGGAGTAAATTGAAGGGGATATGTGGTTGGAGCTCTGCCCAGGGAAGCTTCCCCAGTTTAGGAAGCTTGGCTACCTGTTCAGAACAGAGAACAATAACTTATCACATTCTTTGATTTACCCATTTTGGAGAGAAACTGAGAGGCACACTTTGCATCTCTCAGTTGCTCAGGATCAAAGGTAGTTTGAATATGATGATACACCCCATTGCAAAGATACACATGGAGCATGTTTTGTATTTCCCAGATAATAGGCTGAGGGAAAAGAGAACCTCACTTTCCTAAATGAATCTGCTTACGAATTAAGACCTGGCTTGCAGTATGAGTTGTGCCTGATGTTTTCCTCTATGAATGAATTCATGCATAAATTGCATTGTGAAACATCAAACGGAAGGTCGCCAAGCAGAGTCAAGCTCAGGCTACATCTCACTGAGCAAATAAATCATTTGGAAAGACTTTGGGGTTGTGCTTCTAGGCATAGAAGGAACAAGTCCTTTTATCTCGGGTTTTGCTGTTGAAAAGCTGTTTGCGAATAAACTGCTTTGTAGCCCTTGTGCAGAGGAACAGCCTGCAACTCATTGTGTATACAACTAAAAACTCCAGTAGAGAAGGTGCCATTTTTAAAGGGAATGATCCTGCTCTACAAACAGAGGCCTGAAACCTACCAGAAGTGGTACTTCCCCATTCTCTCCTAAGAGTGAATGGAAGGTGATATGTGGATGAAACTCTGCCCAGGGAAGGTTTCCCAGTTTAATTAGTATTGCTACTTGTTTGGAACAGAGAACAAAACTGAACCACATTTCTTGGTTTACTCATTTTGGAGAGAAACTGAGGGGTGCATGTTCAATCTGCAAGTTGTTCAGAATCAAGCTAGTTTGAATATGGTGATGCATCCAATAGGAAAAACACAGCCACAGGCATGTTATGTATTTCCCTGTTAATAGGCACAGGGAGAAGAGAACCTCAAATTCCTGAATGAATCTACTAAAGAATTGAGGCCTGGATTGCAGTATGAGTTGTGTGTGATACTTTCATCTATGAATGAGTGGATGGATAAATTGCATTGTACCACATCTAGATGGAACGTCTCCAAGCAGAGACAACACAGGCTCAGCCTCAGTGAGGAATCATTCCAAAGGAAAGACTTTGGTGTGCATGCTACTATGTGTAACAGGTGCCCAGGCCTTATATCTCGGACTTTGTTGTTAAAAGGCTTTCTGCAAACAAAAGGCTTTGCAGCCCTGATGCAAAGAAACATCCTGAAACTTGTTGTATATTTGACTACAAACTCCAGTGGATTAGTGGACATTTCCAAGGAGAATGATACTGCTCTGCAAATAGAGGCCTGAAACCTACCAGAAGTGGTGATACCCAACTCCCTCCTAGGAAGGAATTGAAGGGGGTATGTGCCTGGAGCTCTGACCAGGGAACCTTCCCCAGTGTAGTGAGCTTTGCTACCTGTTCAGAACAGAGAACAAAACCTAATCACTTTCTTTGGTTTATCCACTTTGGAGAGAAGCTGAGACCCACACTTTCTATCTCTGTTGCTCAGAGTCAAAGGTAGCTTGATGGTGATGATGCATCCCATTGGAAATATACCACCTGGGGGCATGTTATGTATTTCCCTGATCATAGGCCCGGGGAGAAGAGAACCTCAATATCCTGAATGACTCTGTTAAGAATAGAGGCCTGGATTGCAGTATGAGTTTTGCATGACACTTGAAAATATGCATGAATGGATGGATAAATTGCATTGTGCCACATCAAGATGGCATGTCTCCAAGCAGAGACAAGCTCAGGACCAGTCTCAGTAAGCAAATTGCTCATTTTGAAAAAATTCAGGAATGTGCTTCTAGCCATAACAGGTGCAGAGGCCTTATATCTCAGTTTTACTGTTAAAAGGTGAATTGTGAATAAAAGATTTTGCAGATCTGGTGCAAAGGGACAGCCTGCAAATCTTTTTGTATTTGAGAAGGAACTCCAGTGGAGAAGTGGACATTTACAAGGAGAATGATGCTGCTCTACAAACAGAGGTTTGAAACCAAACATAAGTGGTGCTTCCCAGTTCCCTCCTATTAAAGAATGCAAGGGGTTATGTAGCTGTTGCTCTGGCCAGGAAAGTTACCCAAGCTTAGTCAGAATTGCTAACTGTTCAGATCAGAGGACAACACCTAACTGCATTGTTTTATCCATTTTGGAGAGAAAAAGAGGCGCACTTTGACTCTCTCAGTTGCTCAGGGTCAAAGGTAGTATCAATATAGTGATGCACCACATTGGAAAGACACAGCCTGGGACATGTTATCTATTTCCCTAATAAGAGGCCCAGGGAGCAGATAACCTGCCTGGATTGCAGTACAATTGGTGCCACATACATGCCTAAATTAATGAATGGATGGATAAACTGCGTTGTGTCACATCATGATGGAATGTTTCCAAGGAGAGGCAAGCTCAGAGTAAGTCTCAGTGAGAATGCCGTTCATTTGGAAAGAGTTTGGAGTGTGGACTTCTAGGCATAACAGGCTCATGGTCCTTTATCATCACAGTATTTGCTATTAAAAGGCTGTTTGTGATTAAAACCCTTGGCAGCCCTTGTGAAAAGGAACAACCTGAAACTTGTGCATTTGACTAACAACTCCAGTGGAGAAGTGGTTATTTACAAGGAGAATGATCCTGCTTTACAAACAGAGGCCACAAACCTACCATATGTGGTGCTTCACAATTCCCTACTAGAAGTAAATTGAAGGGGATATGTAGTTGAAATTCTGCTCAGGGAAGCTTTCCCAGCTTAGGAAGCTTGGCTACTTATTCAGAACAGAGAACAATACCTTATGATATCCTTTGATTTACCCATTTTGGAGAGAAACTGAGAGGTGCACTTTGCATCACTCAGTTGCTCAGGGTCAAAGATAGTTTGAATATGGTGATGCACCCCATTGGAAAGTTTTGTCTTTCCCAGATAATAGATCGAGGGAAAAGAGAACCTCACTTTCCTAAATGAATCTGCTTAAAACTGAGGTCTTGCCTGCAGTATGAGTTTTGCCTGATGTTTTCCTATAAGAATGAATTCATGGATAAACTGCATTGTGAAACATTAAGTGGAAGGTTGCCAAGCAGAGTCAAGCTCAGGCTAAGTTTCAGTGAGCAAACCATTCATTTGGAAAGACTTTGGGGTTGTTCTTCTAGGCATAGCAGGCACTAAGGCCTCATATCTTGGTATTTGCTGTTCAAAAGTTGTTTGCAAATAAACAGCTTTGTAGCCTTGGTTTGGAGGAACAGCCTGCAACTTGTGTATATGACTAAGAACTCCAGTAGTGAAGTGGCCATTTAGAGGGGGAATGATCCTGCTCTACAAACAGAGGCCTGAAACCTACCAGAAGTGGTGCTTCCCCATTCCCTCCTAGGAGGGAATGGAAGGGGATATGTGGGCTTTATCTCTGCCCAGGGAAGATTTTCCAGCTTAATTAGTATTGCTCCTTGTTTGGAACAGAAAACAAAACTGAACCACATTTCTTGGTTTACCATTTTGGAGAGAAACTTAGAGGAGCATTTTCCATCTCTCAATTCCTCAGTGTCAAGGTAGTATGAATGTGGGGATCCACCCCTTTGAAAAGACACAGGGTGGGGTATGTTATATATTTTCCTTATTGGAGGCCCAGGGAGGAGACAAACTCCATGTCCTGAATGAATCTGCTAAAGAATTGAGGCCTGGATTGCAATATGGGTTGTGCCTGATACTTGCCTGTTTGAATGAATGGCATTGTGCTACATCATGATGAAATGTCCCCATGCAGAATCAAGCTCAGGGTAAGTCTCACTGAGCAAACAGTTCATTTTGAAAGAATTTGGACTGCTTGCTTCTAGGCATAACAGGGGCATAGGCCTTATATCTCGGTTGTTGCTCCTAAAAGGCTGTTTGCAAATGCACTGCAATGCAGCCCTGGTGCAAAGAAACAGCCTGCAAGTCATGGTGTATATGACTAAGAACTCCACTGGAGAAGTGAACATTTACAAGCAGAGTAATTCTGCTCTACAAACAGAGGATTGTAACCTACCATAAGTGGTGCTTCCCAATTTCCACCTAGGAGTCGATGGAAAGTGATATGCAGGTGTAGCTCTGCCCAGGGAAGGATCCCCAGCTTAGTGAAATTTGCTTCCTGTTCACAGCAGAAAACAAAACCTAACTCTATTAATTGGTTTAACAATCTTGGAGAGAAACCAAGAGGCACATTTTCCATGTATCAGTAGCACAAAGTCAAAGATAGTATGAATATGGTGATGCACCACATTGGAAAGACACATCCTGGGGCAAGTTATGTATTCCCATGATAATAGGCCCAGGGAGAACAAAATTTGAAAGTCCTGAAAGAATCAAGTTAAGAATTGAGGCCTCGACTGCAGTATGAATGGTGCCACATTCTTGCCTAAATGAATGAATGGATGGATAAATTGCATTGCGCCACATCAGGATGGAATGTCTCCAAGGAGAGTCAATCTCTGGTTAAGTCTCAGTGAGTATACTGTTCATTTGGAAAGAATTTGGGGTGTGTGCTTCTTGGCATAACAGGCTCACGGTCCTTGTATCATGGTATTTGCTCTTAAAAACTGTTTGTGATTAAAACACTTGGTAGCCCTTGTGAAAAGGAACAGCCTGAAACTTGTGTATTTGACTAAGAACTCCAGTGTAGAAGTGTTGTTTTACAAGGAGAATGATCCTGGTGTACAAATAGAGGCCTGAAACCTTCCATAAATAGTACTTCCCAATTCCCTACTATGACTAAATTGAAGGGGATATGTGGTTGGAGCTCTACCCAGGGAACCTACCCCAGCTTAATAAGCTTGGCTATATTGTTCAGAACAGAGAACAATACCTTAGCACATTCTTTGATTTACTTATTTTAGAGAGAAACTGAGAGGTGTTCTTTGCATCTCTTATTTGCTCAGGGTCAAAGGTACTTTCAATATGGTGATGCACCCCATTGTAAAGATACAGCATGGAACACGTTTTGTATTTCCCAGATAATAGGCTGAGGGAAAAGAGAAAGAGAACCTCACTTTCCTAAATGAATCTGCTTACGAATTAAGACCTGGCTTGCAGTATGAGTTGCGACTGATGCTTTCCTATATGAATGAATTCATGGGTAAATTGCATTGTGAAACAACAAATAGGTGGATCCCAAGCAGAGTCAAGCTCAGGCTAAGTCTCAATGAGCAAACCATTCATTTGGAAAGACTTTGGGGTTCTGCTTCTAGGCATAGCAGGTATCGAGGCCTTATATCTAAGATTTTGCTGTTAAAAGACTGTTTGCAAATAATCAGTTTTGTAGCCCTGGTTCAGAGGAACAGCCTGCAACTCGTTGTGTATATGACTAAGAACTCCAGTAGAGAAGTTGCCATTTACAAGAGGAGTGACCCTGCTCTACAAACAGAGGCCTGAAACCTACCAGAAATGGTGCTTCCAAGCTCCCTCTTAGGAGTGAATGGAAGGGGATATGCCATTGTATCTCTGCCCAGGGAAGGTTTCCTAGCTTAATTAGTATTGCCACTTTTTTTGCAACAGAGAACCAAACCGAACTGCATTCCTTGTTTTACCCATTTTGGAGAGAAACTGACAGGCAGACTTTCCATCTCTCAGTTCCTCAGGGTCAAAGGTAGTATGAATATGGTGATGCACTCCATTGAAATGAACAGCATGGGGCATGGCATTTATTTCCCTGAAAAGAGGCCCAGGAAGAAGAGAAACTCAATGTCCTGAATGAATCTGTTAAAGAATTGAGCTCCTACCTAGGCAGCAGCCCAGGGAGATCATGGACCTTCACCACTCCAGCACCCCCCCACCCAAGAGACCTCGGACCTCAGCAGCAGCCCTGCAACACCTCAGACCTTCACCCTGTGTGCACTGCTGCCCCACCATCCCAGAGACCTCAGACCTTAGTAGGAGTCCTGTGAAAGCTCAGGCCTACCTTCACCCTGCCCACCCTAGAGACCTACAACAGCCTGCAGATCATTGACACAGCACCTCTCTCTCCACCCTGGAGTCTTCAACAGCCCAGAGTCAGTCAGCACCCTGCCCTGCAGAACCCTGGTGGGCTGGTGGAAACCCTGATGGGCTGGTGGAAATCTCAGCAACCCATCATCCACACAGAGGATCCCCACAGACCTGTGTCTGTGTGGTGAGTTCCTCCCTCAAGTAGAGAACACTTTTGGCTCAGCAGGAGCAGCAACGAGCCCTCCCTTTTAGCTGTAGGACTTTGGAAACCCTGCAAGAGTGTGGGTGAACCATTCTTCCATACAGAAAACAACGGGTGGGTTGAGGAGGAGGGTGATAATGCCTCCAACAACCTGCAAAATCTGCAAAGAGCCTTTTAGACCTCTTGTGACACAGTAGGGTCCCAGATGAAGCACACAATATAGCCAGGTAAATTTGGCAGTGTGGAACAGCCTAAAACCACAGTAACAATAGAAGCTAAGGTTGGCTTGCATCAATACTCCTAGGCTAGTTAGCTTAGGGAGAATATAAGACTCACCCAAAAGGACCTGCAGGAGGAATCCAATTATGTGGACCCTCCACTTTATTGAGGGACTCAGCATTTGGACTAAAATCACACGTAAAGTAGGACCCTAAGACACATATAACAGTCACTAGAGACTAGTGGGATTGAAAGACCAAACTACTAATCCAAGAGGTGCAAATGACAAGAAGAAAAAGCAAGATGCAATCTCAAAAGTCCAGTCCATCAGGAACAAGTATAGGGGACACTGAAATGGACAATACTGAAAGTCACACACCTGAAATTTCTGAAAAGATAGCATGTAAAATAAAGAAACAAATTCATGAAGCTATAGAGGAAATCAGATTAGAAATAATCTCTCAGGTAAAGAAAGAAATGAGTCTTTGTAAAGGAATTACTCAGCATAGCTAGAGAAGATCTAGATTTAAAAAAAAGTGCAGAAGCATTGGAAAATGATGGAAACCTTGAATGCAAAACTTAGAAAGCAAATAGAAAGCATGAAAAAAATTCAAGGAGAGATCCATGAAATACAAAGCTCCTTTGAAAGCTGGGGGAACTGATTAAATGAAGCTGAGGCTAGACTTTTGGGCCTCAAAAACAGAATCACAGCTAGTGATGATGAAAGAAAAGAACTTGCAAAAATGACAAGGGTGCATGACATAATTCAACAGCTTCAAGATGATGCAAAGGGAACCAATATAAGACTGATAAGCATAAATGAAAATGCAGACATCAATGCAACTGACTTAAAAAACTATTCACAGAAGTAATGGTGGAATATTTCCCAAGCATGGGAAAAGAATCAGATATGCAGATAAGTAAGGTATATAGAACCCCAAACAGTCCTAACCAAAATAAATCTACGCCCAGACATATATAATTAAGATCCCAGACATACAACATAAAAATGGAATACTAAAAACTGTTAGAGAAAAGACACGACTCACCTATCAAGGAAGGCCCATTAGAATCACAGCAGACTTTTCAGTACAAACCCTCAAGTTACAACGAGCTTGGAGTGATGTATTTCAAGCCCAGAAAGAAAACAACTTTCAACCCAGATTGATGTACCCCGCAAAAATTGCTTTCAAAATTGATGGAGAGATAAGATATTTCCATGACAAAGGGCAAGTGACAAAATTCATGTCTACAAAGCCAACCCTAGAAAGAATACTGAAAAACATAATAGAGAAAGACAAAAATAACTACAATTCCCAGAACAATAGAAAATATCACCAGACAGGGCAAGCAATTAAACAAGGGGGAAAAGAAGGAAACCAAGAACAGGAAAATAGCATGACAAAGTTGAACCAGTATATATCAATTATATCCATCAATGTAAATAGCCTCAATTCATTCAAGAAATAGATTGACAGAATGGATCAAGAAACAGGATCCAACAATATGCTGCGTACAAGAAACACATATGACTCAAAAGGAAACTCACAGACTAAAAGTCAAAGGATGGAAAAAATATTCCATGCAATAGGAACCCAGAAAAAAGCAGGGGTAGCTATTCTGGATGCAGACAGCATAAACCTTAAACCAAAAATGATCAAAAGAGATAAGGAAAGTCACTAAATACTTGTTAGGGGAAAACTTCAAGAGGAAGAGTTAACAATCATAAATATATATGCAGCAAATACAGGAGCACCCACTTATATAAGACAAATACTAATAGACATGAAAAACCAAATACACAATGACACAATTATAACAGAATACCTTAATTCCCCATTGTCACAAAGCAATAGATCAACTAGACAAAAAGTTCACAAAGTAATAACAGAACTGAATCAAACCTGTGAACAAATGTACTTAGTAGACATTTACAGAGTGTCCCACTCAACAACATCAGAGTACATATTTTTGTCAGCTGCACATGGAACATTCTCTAAAGCAGACCATATATTAGCTCATAGAACATGCTTAAGTGAATGAAAAAGGGATTGAAATTATCCCATGCATATTATCTGATCATAGTGCACTGAAATTGAAATTTAATGGCGAAAGAAGCTGCAAAACCTACATAAACTTGTGGAAATTAAATAACAACCTCTTGAACAACCAATGGATTGCAGATGAAATTAAAGAAGAAATTAATACCTAAAATGCAATGAAAATGCAGATACAACACATCAAAACTTGTGGGGCACAAATAAAGTGGTCCTAAGAGAAAAATATATAGTAATAAGTTGTCACATCAAGAAAACAAAATGAGCACAAATAAATAACCTAATACTACACCACAAGATTCTAGAAAAAGAAGAGCAAGTCAAACCCAAAACTCATAGAAGAGAGGAAATTATAAAGATCAGAGCAGAAATTTATGCAATTGAGACCAAAAAGCAATACAAAGATTTTATGAATCAAAGAGCTTTTTCTTTGAGAGAATAAACAAAATTTTTAAACATCTAGCCAACATTATCAAGAAAAAGAAAGAAAAAACTTAAATTCATGCAATAAGGAATGAAAAGGGAGAAATTACTAAAGATCCCATGGAAATTCAGAAGATCATGAATAACTACTTTGATAATCTTTACTCACATAGGGTGGAAAATACAGAGGAAATGGACAAATTCCTAGAAACCTATAAACTATCAAAGCTGAGTCAACAAGTTATAAAAATTTTGAATAACTCAATATCAGCTACTGGAATTGAAAACGTGATTAAAAACTTACCAACAAAGAAAGGCCCAGGTCCTGATGGATTCACAGCTGAATTCTACAAGAAATTTAGAGAAGAGTTAATGCCATTACTACTGAAACTCTTCATTGAAATTGAAAGGCAAGCAATCCTCCCTAACTCATTCTTGGAAGCAAGTATTACTGTGATACCACAACCAAAGAAAGACCCAACCAAAAAGGAGAACTGTAGGCCAGTTTCCCTAGTGAACAACAATGCAAAGATTCTCAATAAAATACTGACAAATAGAATGCAGCAAATTATTAAGAAAATTATACATCATGACCAAGTGGAATTCATTATCGGAATGCAGGAATGGTTTAACATATGCAATTCAATAAATGTAATACACCACATAAATAGTGTCAAAGACAAAAATCACATGGTCATCTCAATAGATGCAGAAAAAGCTTTTGATAAAGTCCAACACTTGTTCATGATAAAAAACCTTACAGAAAATTGGAATAGATGGTATCTACCTCAACCTGATAAAAGCCAACTATGACAAATCAACAGCCAACCTTATACTAAATGGACAAAAGCTGAAAGCTTTTACTCTAAAATCAGGAACAAGACAAATATGTCCACTGTCACCACTCCTATTCAATATAGTACTGGAGACAGCCAGAGCAATCACACAAGAGAGAGAAATAAAAGGAATAAGGATAGGAAAGGAAGAAGTTAAATTATCACTCTCTGCAGATGACACGATACTCTACATAGAAGACTCTAAAAACTCCATCAAAAAGCTACTAGAGTTAATAAACAAATTCATTAGTGTAGCTGGATACAAAGTCAACACTCAAAAATCAATAGCATTCCTGTACACAAACAACAAACTCACTGAGAGAGAAATTATGGAAACAACACTTTTCACAGCAGCATCCAAAAAAAAAAAAAAAAAAAAAAACTTAGGAATCAACCTAACAAAGGATGTAACAGACCTATATGGTGAAAACTACAATACTCTAAAAAAGGAGATTGAAGAGGATGTTAGAAAATGGAAAGATATACCTTGCTCTTGGTTCAGGAGAACCAACATTGTGAAAATGGCCATACTCCCAAAACTGTTATACAGATTTAATACAATCCCAATCAAAATACCATTAACATACCTTACCAATCTAGAGAAAACACACTTAAAATTCATCTGGAACCAAAAGAAACCTAGAATAGCAAAGACAATTCTAGGCAACAAAAGCAAGGCAGGAGGCATCTCAATCCCTGATTTGAAATTATACTACAAAGCTTCAGTGATAATATCAGCATGATACTGGCAAAAAAAAAAAAAAAAACACCAGACCTGAGGATCAATGGAACAGATTAGAAGATGCAGATAAGCTTCCCGGGCCTGCCCCGCAGGCATAGCTGTTGGGCCGAGCTTGCAGACAGAACCAGGGTCAGGTCCACGTCACGCGCGGTGCCCAGCATAGCTCCCTGGGACCGGGAGGCCTTGGCCCCCACCCAGTAAAGGAGGAGGCTAGACCTGTATGCCCCAGGAGACCGCCCTTCCTTGCTGCACACGGGACCCAGGCTACTGGGTCCCGCGATCCTGCACGCCGCAAGAATCAGTGCGAAACTCAGGGGAACACTGGCCAGCCATGCAGGACACAGAGGTACGCAGCCCAGCCCAAATCAGCCCAGGAGCCCAGAACTGCTCACCGGGAACTGAGCAACATAGCTGCAGGGGCCTGGAGAGCTTGGGCCCCCCCACCAGAGGGCAGAGCGCACGGCAGTTCCATTCTTCAGCCGCGCTGCTCGGCTCGAGCGTGTGCCATCCCACAGCTCCTATGCAGACCCCGCCGCCCAGCAGGGCTGCTCCTGGCACTGTAGGCCTGGGACCTGCCTGGGCCTGCCCCGCAGGCATAGCTGTTGGGCCGAGCTTGCAGACAGAACCAGGGTCGGGTCCACGTCATGCGCGGTGCCCAGCATAGCTCCCTGGGACTGGGAGGCCTTGGCCCCCAACCGGTTAAGGAGGAGGCTCCACCTGCATGCCCCGGGAGGCCGCCCTTCCTTGCTGCACATGGGACCCAGCCTACTGGGTCCCACGATCCTGCATGCCGCAAGAATCAGCACGAACCTCAGGGGAAGGCCGGCCAGCCACGCAGGACACAGAGGTACATAGATTCCAGAAGAAAATGATAAAACGAAAGACCAAGAGGCAGTCTCAGTCTCCCAGCCCACAAAGAACAAACCCAAGAGATACTGAAATGGAAGACAGTGGGAGTCACACAAATGGACTTTCTGAAATGATAGAAAATACAATAAAGAAACAGCTTGATGAAGCTATAGAGAAAATCAAATCAGAAATATTCTCTCAGCTAAAAAATGAAATCAGAATCACTATTAAAGAAATGTGTGTATCTAAAGAAGAGCAAGATAAAAACATAGAAGAACTTAAGAAAATGATCGAAACCTTGAATGAACAATATAAGACACAAACAGAATGCATGAAACAGATGCAAAGAGAAATGCAAGAAATGAAAAACTCCATGGAAGGTTTGAAAAACCGCTTAGATGAAGCTGAAGATAGAATCTCAGATCTTGAAGACAGCATGGGAGACCATGGCCATGAAAGAAAAGATCTCCTAAAAATAGTAAGGAACCAAGAAACAACAATTCAACAGCTGCAAGATGATGCCAAGAGAAACAACATAAGATTAATAGGCATAAATGAAAAAGCAGGAGTCAATACCAA